>ONZH01029426.1:0-98726 GCA_900303285.1 Rhinella marina
TTTAAGAGGTCTCACCTCTTGGGCCTCCACAATAATTTTTAAGAGGTCTCACCTCTTGGGCCTCCTCATAATTTTTAACAGTCTCACCTCTTGGGCCTCCACATAATTTTTAAGAGGTCTCACCTCTTGGGCCTGCACAAATGTTTAAGAGGTGTCACCTCTTGGGCCTCCACATAATTTTTAATACGTCTCACCTCTTGGGCCTCCACAAAAGTGTTTAAGAGGTGTCCACCTCTTGGGCTCCACATAATTTTAGAGGTCTCACCTCTTGGGCCTCCACATAATTTTTTAAGAGGTCTCACCTCTTGGGCTCCACAAAAATGTTTAACAGGTCTCACCTCTTGGCCTCCCACAATGTTTAACAGGTCTCACCTCTTGGGCTTCCACAAAATGTTTAACAGGTCTCACCTCTTGGCCTCACAAAATGTTTAACAGGTCTCACCTCTTGGGCCTCCACAAAATGTTTAACAGGTCTCACCTCTTGGGCCTCCACAAAATGTTTAACAGGTCTCACCTCTTGGGCCTCCACAAAATGTTTAACAGGTCTCACCTCTTGGGCCTCCACAAAATGTTTAACAGGTCTTCACCTCTTGGGCTTCCACAAAATGTTTAACAGGTCTCACCTCTTGGGCCTCCACATAATTTTTAAACACGTCTCACCTCTTGGGCCTCCACATAATTTTTTAAACACGTCTCACCCTCTTGGGCCTCCACATATTTTAACACGTCTCACCTCTTGGGCCTCCACATAATTTTTAACAAGTCTCACCTCTTGGGCCTCCACATAATTTTTTAAGAGGTGTCACCTCTTGGGCCTCCACAAAATTTTTAAGAGGTCTCACCTCTTGGGCCTCCACATAATTTTTAAGAGGTCTCACCTCTTGGTCCTGCACAAAATGTTTAAGAGGTCTCACCTCTTGGGCCTCCACATAATTTTTAACCGGTCTCACCTCTTGGGCCTGCACAAATTTTAAGAGGTCTCACCTCTTGGGCCTCCACATAATTTTTAAGAGGTCTCACCTCTTGGTCCTGCACAAAATGTTTAAGAGGTCTCACCTCTTGGGCCTCCACATAATTTTATCAAGGTCTCACCTCTTGGGCCTCCACAAAATTTTTAACAGGTCTTCACCTCTTGGGCCTCCACAAAATTTTATCAAGGTCTCACCTCTTGGGCCTGCACAAAATGTTTAAGAGGTGTCACCTCTTGGGCCTCCACATAATTTTTAATACGTCTCACCTCTTGGGCCTCCACAAAATGTTTAAGAGGTGTCACCTCTTGGCCTCCACATAATTTTTAACACGTCTCACCTCTTGGGCCTCCACATAATTTTTAAGAGGTCTCACCTCTTGGGCCTCCACAAAATGTTTAACAGGTCTCACCTCTTGGGCCTCCACAAAATGTTTAACAGGTCCCTCCACCTCTTGGGCTTCCACATAATTTTTAACACGTCTCACCTCTTGGGCCTCCACATAATTTTTACACGTCTCACCTCTTGGGCCTCCACATAATTTTTAACAAGTCTCACCTCTTGGGCCTCCACATAATTTTTAAGAGGTGTCACCTCTTGGGCCTCCACAAAATTTTTAAGAGGTCTCACCTCTTGGGCCTCCACATAATTTTTAAGAGGTCTCACCTCTTGGTCCTGCACAAAATGTTTAAGAGGTCTCACCTCTTGGTCCTGCACATAATTTTTAACACGTCTCACCTCTTGGCCCTCCACATAATTTTTAACAGGTCTCACCTCTTGGGCCTCCACATAATTTTTAACACGTCTCACCTCTTGGGCCTCCACATAATTTTTAACAGGTCTCACCTCTTGGGCCTCCACATAATTTTTAAGAGGTCTCACCTCTTGGTCCTGCACAAAATGTTTAAGAGGTCTCACCTCTTGGGCCTCCACATAATTTTTAACACGTCTCACCTCTTGGGCCTCCACAAAATGTTTAAGAGGTGTCACCTCTTGGGCCTCCACATAATTTTTAACACGTCTCACCTCTTGGGCCTCCACATAATTTTTAAGAGGTCTCACCTCTTGGGCCTCCACAAAATGTTTAACAGGTCTCACCTCTTGGGCCTCCACAAAATGTTTAACAGGTCTCACCTCTTTGGCCTCCACAAAATGTTTAACAGGTCTCACCTCTTGGGCTTCCACATAATTTTTAACACGTCTCACCTCTTGGGCCTCCACATAATTTTTAACACGTCTCACCTCTTGGGCCTCCACATAATTTTTAACAAGTCTCACCTCTTGGGCCTCCACATAATTTTTAAGAGGTGTCACCTCTTGGGCCTCCACAAAATTTTTAAGAGGTCTCACCTCTTGGGCCTCCACATAATTTTTAAGAGGTCTCACCTCTTGGTCCTGCACAAAATGTTTAAGAGGTCTCACCTCTTGGTCCTGCACATAATTTTTAACACGTCTCACCTCTTGGCCCTCCACATAATTTTTAACAGGTCTCACCTCTTGGGCCTCCACATAATTTTTAACACGTCTCACCTCTTGGGCCTCCACATAATTTTTAACAGGTCTCACCTCTTGGGCCTCCACATAATTTTTAAGAGGTCTCACCTCTTGGTCCTGCACAAAATGTTTAAGAGGTCTCACCTCTTGGGCCTCCACATAATTTTTAACACGTCTCACCTCTTGGGCGTCCACATAATTTTTAACACGTCTCACCTCTTGGGCCTCCACATAATTTTTAACAGGTCTCACCTCTTGGGCCTCCACATAATTTTTAAGAGGTCTCACCTCTTGGGCCTGCACAAAATGTTTAAGAGGTGTCACCTCTTGGGCCTCCACATAATTTTTAATACGTCTCACCTCTTGGGCCTGCACAAAATGTTTAAGAGGTCTCACCTCTTGGGCCTCCACATAATTTTTAAGAGGTCTCACCTCTTGGGCCTGCACAAAATGTTTAAGAGGTGTCACCTCTTGGGCCTCCACATAATTTTTAAGAGGTGTCACCTCTTGGGCCTCCACAAAATCTTTAAGAGGTCTCACCTCTTGGGCCTCCACATAATTTTTAAGAGGTGTCACCTCTTGGGCCTCCACAAATCTTTAAGAGGTCTCACCTCTTGGGCCTCCACATAATTTTTAAGAGGTCTCACCTCTTGGGCCTCCACAAAATGTTTAAGAGGTGTCACCTCTTGGGCCTCCACATAATTTTTAAGAGGTCTCACCTCTTGGGCCCTCCACATAATTTTTAAGAGGTGTCACCTCTTGGGCCTCCACAAAATCTTTAAGAGGTCTCACCTCTTGGGCCTCCACATAATTTTTAAGAGGTGTCACCTCTTGGGCCTCCACAAAATCTTTAAGAGGTCTCACCTCTTGGGCCTCCACATAATTTTTAAGAGGTCTCACCTCTTGGGCCTCCACAAAATGTTTAAGAGGTGTCACCTCTTGGGCCTCCACATAATTTTTAAGAGGTCTCACCTCTTGGGCCTCCACATAATTTTTAAGAGGTCTCACCTCTTTAGCCTCCACACAATTTTTAAGACGTCTCACCTCTTGGGCCTCCACATAATTTTTAAGTGGTCTCACCTCTTGGGCCTCCACATAATTTTTAAGAGGTCTCAGCTCTTGGGCCTCCACATAATTTTTAAGAGGTCTCACCTCTTTAGCCTCAACACAATTTTTAAGACGTCTCACCTCTTGGGCCTCCACAAAATTTTCCATGAGCCTCTGGCCAGCCCACGGCCTCTTCCTGCCTTTTGCGGTCCTACGCATCCCTCAACATCCCCACTGCTTTACCTGCTAGACATGACACTGGGCCAGGTCGGGTGACTGACATCTCAAGCGCCAACAATTTGGGCATTTTAAGGCTTCTGCATGTGTTTGAGTTGTTTTTACATTTTAAAGAAGACATGTCTGACCACATCTCACACACACAATGACAATTAGGGGTGGGGTCTATTTGCTTTTCCCTTTGCTTATGCCATCTGTGGTTGTCATAGGCAACGTGATTTTAAGGGGTGCAGAATTTTATCTTCTTTTTTGTCTAGTTTGGCTTGGGGTCCATGGCAATGTAGAGGAAAGAAGGTTTCCTTGTATGGTCTCACTTTACAGAGAGGTTAGATTGTCTTTGGAGTGTATTGTTGAGAGGCTGTGATAGTGGCGTAATAGTGCGACTTGGGCGCGTTATATGCACCCAGACATGCTTCCCCTGCTGTCCCAGTTGCATTCCAGCAGTGTTGGCATCCTTTTCTGAGGTTTCAGGGTGGACTTGGTGACCTCCAAGTGGTCGAATTGAGATTTCCAAGTGGCGAGCATTTTTTTCCCATAGACTTTAATGGGATTCGATATTCGGTCGAATAGTCGAATTTCGCGGTCTATTCGAATCGAATTTCGAACTTTCGAATATTTCACTACTCGCTCATCTCTAGTCTTAATAAATGACCCCCTATGTATACACTGTGTATGGACTAGAAATTACATCTAATACCTCCATGAGAGAAATGCACAAATTACATAGACACTCATTGTTTTTATGCTTTGCCTTAGATCATGTGAAGTCTGAAGTGATTGCCATGCCTGAGAGATAGAAACTGGTGAGTGGTTATCGACCTCTGCCCAGTTGTATCCTGTAGTGGATGATGAACCCGGACACCCTGTAATTGTAGCCTGATCCAAGAATGACATCCTGAGAAGGCTAAAGCTGTATGAACAGTCTAGACTCTAGAGAATCAAATAGCACTGAGACTGTCAGGCATACTATGTGCTGTGCTATGGCCCACTGACAGATTTCATTTGGGTTTGTGACTTGAGCTCACCTTAGTTTAGCAAAGTAGATTGCCACTTATTACACCTGCAGTGTACTGTAGTAGTATAACAGACTATTTGCTCACTACTCTAGCCACAAAGCATAGTGGCTAATACATAGTAAACACCTGTTCCTGTTAAACTTGCTGCTGCATCTTTGTCAGTAACAGTCAGCCAATACATCCCATGAGGAGAGACCCCGTTACAGGAACTTCAACATAACCAAAACATAGCAATATCTATGTAATAAAAAAATATTCTACTCTAGCTATGGCTCCATCCTGTGATTTACGGATATATGGACATTATTACTTTGTGGCAGAACATTCTCTTCTTTTTCCTCTTATATTTTTCATCTGACAGATATTGTAAGTAGTATTGCATTTCACATCCATACTAAATATTAATAAAATACATAAATAAAAATATAAAAACATAGTTTCTCTCAGGCCTATGAGATGTATGCAGTTATACATAATGCGGTTAGATATTGTGAATCTTACCTGAGCTGAGTTTGCTCAGGCCACTATATACGGATATGTAAGAGCTCAGCCACTTGTGATGTATTGATTCTTGTGTCGTTACACAATCATGAGGAACAACCTGTGCTTCCAAAGAAGAAAGTGGATTGCCACCAAAACTAGTAATTTCTAATTGATTAGTCAAACCCATACAATGTAAAAGTACAAATAATCCAACATGCCACAATGTGTACAGCATGGAAATAGGGAGTGGGGTGCTCTGCAGCCAGGGTCTGCTCGTACAGGCACTAATAGGTTAACGCTATGTGTTCACGGATATACCAGTGTGAGAAGCACACCAAGAAATTTCATTATAGAAGGACATGGTGAGCGTCGTCTATAACTCTTATGTGTTCCCATGTGATCTATAAATAAACGATTTTGATTACGAGGTTGAATTTATAATATTGTGGTATCATGTGCTGACGACATGGAGAAAATTACACAGGCTGACATGCCTTAAACATTGATTGGTCAAGGACATAGTGGTATTCTAGCAAATTAATCTGAACTGTAAAATTAAAAAAAGGTGATTTCAGTGGTGAGTTGGCTGCTCATGTATGGTCCTCTTTCCTTTAAAAGAAGGTGGAATTATAGGTATATCTTGTAAAAACCTGCAACTTTATAATATAGTAAATCTCAATGTTGCTTCCCTTTTACACGGACTGACAATTTGGCCAATTATTGGGGATGAGTGTTCCTCAAAATGCTCGATCCCCAGTGGCGTATATAGAGAAGTAAGGGCCCCATAGCAAGGATCAAACCAGGCCCCCCACACAGGACGGAAGGGTTTCTGCCTAAACCTCTTTCAATGACCCTTGGGCCATTTGTTCTACTGCCTAATTTGCTAAAAGTTGTTTCTTTAGGCTGTACAGTCCTGACCAGTTCCCAACTGGGCCCACCTCTTGCCTTGGGCCCCATTGCAGTCGCAAGATATGCCACTATGGTAGTTACGCCCCTAATCCTGATAACTGCCATGGGTCAATTGATCACCCAATGAATGAGAAAATGCTCGTTCATCGGGAGCACATATGTTTTAGCCAGTACCCTAAAGCGTCATTTCTGGGCATCAGCTCATTCTGTGTAAATAGTGATCTGCTGTCCTGAAACATTAAGGGGGTCATTTACGATCAGAAATATGCCTATATAAGGCATATTTCTGGCGCAGATTGCGACACAAAGGTTATTTTTTGCACCGCAATCTGCCACTTTTCCCCGCTCACGCCAAGTCTACAAAAGTGAGCGTTGGTGGGTGGGTAAGGGCCCACATTATTTTTTACACCTGTTTTAGGCATTGAAACGGTCTTAATTTAAGCCAGCAAGGAAGTTGGCTTACATTAAAACCAGCCGTGGATATGCCGATATTATGTAGAGGCTGGCGCCTCTTCATAACTTCAGCGGATCCACCACCAGCGCAGGTGCTTATTAAGACCGCCGTCTAAAACACCGGTCTTAATAAATGACCCCCTGAGTCTGTAGGTGAACAAATGATCGCAATAGTAATGATTGTCCCCACACAGAGCATGTAAATGCAGCTCTCACTTTTGATGATGATCAGGCAATTATCAGGAACGAACTGTTCATCCTGATAATTGCCTGTGTTAAAAAATCATTAGTCTTGTTTCATTTCATTTTGTGTCTCTTCCGTAGTCAAGTTCTACAAGCAGAAGCTTCCCTTTGCCTACCTGATACACAGACAGTTGTGATAACATTA
Organism: Rhinella marina; assembly: GCA_900303285.1. Lineage (NCBI taxonomy): Eukaryota > Metazoa > Chordata > Amphibia > Anura > Bufonidae > Rhinella > Rhinella marina. The sequence goes on from ONZH01029426.1 coordinate 6,996, forward strand.
ACTTAAATCAACTTTTGATAACAATAAATTTGCTTTTTTACGTATGATGTATTGTAGGTATATATTTTCCTGGCTCTGGCTCTCCCACAGCCCTTTCTATATAAATATTTGTATTAGGGTTCTATTGATGAATCAGGAAGATCGGGATGAATAGTACTATAGGTCCCAGATAGGACACTGTTTGAACCTATGTAAAGATGAGCAAATTTTTCAAAAATTCAGTCTGGCAATCCGGGTTCACAGAATTTCCCAAAAAGATTTGATCTGAAATTATTTGTGACGGATCACATTAAAAAACTGCTATTTCCGGGCAGCAGAGAGCCTATATATTGGTGTAGAACAGTGTATCTTGCAGAAACACGCATAGGGAGTCTGCTGTGGTAGTGAAACAGTATCGTAAGTCAGTATGACACACAGATGATAGGTGTTACTCTTAGAATCACTCCAAAAGAGAAACAATATAAAATATTGTAATTTGATACCCTTTAATGGCTAACTGAAATACATGATGTTTTAAGGCAAGCTTTCGAGACTCTGAGGTCCCTTCTTCAGGCCGAGAATGAAAAAAATCTCTAAAGAAACATAGATATACACAGGAAAAAAGATTAGAGACCAGGTCAATGCCACACAGAGTTCTAGCAGCAGACACATCTCTACAACAACTGTTAAGAGGAGACTGTGTGCAGCAGGCCTTCATGGTAAAATAGCTGCTAGGAAACCACTGCTAAGGACAGGCAACAAGCAGAAGAGACTTGTTTGGGCTAAAGAACACAAGGAATGGACATTAGACCAGTGGAAATCTGTGCTTTGGTCTGATGAGTCCAAATTTGAGATCTTTGGTTCCAACCACCGTGTCTTTGTGTAACGCAGAAAAGGTGAGCGGATGGACTCTACATGCCTGGTTCCCACCGTGAAGCATAGAGCAGAAGGTGTGATGGTGTGGGGGTGCTTTGCTGGTGACACTGTTGGGGATTTATTCAAAATTGAAGGCATACTGAACCAGCATGGCTACCACAGCATCTTGCAGCGGCATGCTATTCCATCCGGTTTGCGTTTAGTTGGACCATCATTTATTTATCAACAGGACAATGACCCCAAACACACCTCCAGGCTGTGTAAGGGCTATTTGACTAAGAAGGAGAGTGATGGGGTGCTACGCCAGATGACCTGACCTCCACAGTCACCAGACCTGAACCCAATCGAGATGGTTTGGGGTGAGCTGGACCGCAGAGTGAAGGCAAAAGGGCCAACAAGTGCTAAGCATCTCTGGGAACTCCTTCAAGACTGTTGGAATACCATTTCAGGTGACTACCTCTTGAAGCTCATCAAGAGAATGCCAAGAATGTGCAAAGCAGTAATCAAAGCAAAAGGTGGCTACTTTGAAGAACCTAGAATATAAGACATATTTTCAGTTGTTTCACACTTTTTTGTTAAGTATATAATTCCACATGTGTTAATTCATAGTTTTGATGCCTTCAGTGTGAATCTACAATTCTCATAGTCATGAAAATACAGAAAACTCTTTGAATGAGAAGGTGTGTCCCAACTTTTGGTCTGTACTGTATGTCTGTGTATGTTTATGTGTATGTCTGTATGTGTGTATGTGTCTGTCATGTTTGGTGTTCTGTGGACGGATCCGTCACGAACTCCATTGAAAGTCAATGGAGGACGGATCCGTTTACTGAGTGTGTCACACTGAACGGATCCATCCCCATTGACTTTCATTGGGGGTCATGACGGATCCGTCTTGGTGCGGATGCCTGGACCGGAGAGCAAACCGCAGCATGCGTTGTGGTTTTCCGGTATTGAGATCTGGCAGAGGATCTCAATACCGGAAAAAAAACTGATCAGTATTGTCCCCATGCATTCTGAATGGAAAGAGATCCGTTCAGGATGCATCAGGATGTCTTCAGTTCAGGCAGCTTTCAGTTTTGTGAGCAGACACAAAACCGCAGCAAGCTGTAGTTTTGTGTCCGGTCATAAAAACTGAAAGAAACTGATCAGGTACTGAAACCAATGTAAGGCCTCTTTCACACTAGCGGCAGTCCGGATCCGGCAGGTGAAGGGTGCCGTCAGATCCGGACTGCCGCAGCGACATGTGTGGGGCCAGAACCGTGTTCCGGCCCCACACATGTCACACAGTACCATATGCAGACATACACACAAACACATACATACTTACATACTCCAGGCAGGGAGGCAGGCCGCACGTCTTCACACCCAGGAGGTGCGCAGCTATGACGATTCCCCACAGCACCCTCTGCTGGGCGCTGTAGGGAATCATCATAGCGGCGCGCCTTCTGGTCATGAAGACGTGCGGCCTGCCTGCCTGGAGTATGTAAGTATGTATGTGTATGTGTGTGTATGTCTGTGTATGTCTGTATGCATGTCTGTATGTGTAGGTGACGGATCCGTCCTGAACTCCATTGAAAGTCAATGGAGGGCGGATCCGTTTACCATTGTGCTCACACCAGTCGGATCCGTCCCCATTGACTTGCATTGGGGGTCATTCCAGATCCGTCTTGGTGCGGACGCCTGGACCGGAGATAAAACCGCAGCATGCTGCGGTTTGTTCTCCGGTCTGAAGACGGAACGGAATGCTTTCAGGAGCATTCCGTTGTCTTCAGTTCAGTTTTGTCCCCATTGACAATGAATGGGGACAAAACTGAAGCGTTTTATTCCGGTATTGAGCCCCTATGACGGAACTCAATACCGGAATTTAAAAACGCTAGTGTGAAAGTAGCCTAAGTCAATGGTGATGGATCAGTTTTTTTAAGGCTAGTTTCATACTAGCGTTTCGTTTTTCCAGGATTGAGTTCCTTCATAGGGGCTCAATACCGGAAAAAAAACGCTTCAGTTTTGCCCCAATTCATTGTCAATGGGGACAAAACTGAACTGAAGAGAATGGAATGCTCCTAAATGCATTCCGTTCAGTTCACTTGCGTCTCCAGACCAGAGAGCAAACCGCACCAAGATGGATCCGTCATGACCCCTAATGCAAGTCAATAGGGACGGATCCATTTGGTGTGACACAGTAGTAAACGGATCCGTCCTCCATTGACTTTCAATGGAGTTCATGACGGATCCGTCCCAGTGATGTTAAAGATAATACAACAGGATCCGTTCATTACAGATCCACACGGTTGTATTATCAGTAACGGAAGCGTTATTGCCGAACCCTGCCAGATCCAGCAATAACGCCAGTGTGAAAGAAGCCTTAGGAGACTAAAAAAAAACGGATCCGTCACCCATTGACTTTCAATGTATTTAGTGCCTGATCCGTTTTTTTTAGTTTTGATATCACACAACCGCATCCTAAGGGAATGGATGCATCCTGATGTGCAAAATCAAAATGGATCAGTTTAATTCAGGTGTAGAGATCCTCTGCCGGATCTCAGTACCTGAATTAACCACGCAAGTGTGAAAGTAGCCTTAGAGAGGAGACTACCCCTCTTTCTCCTCAGATGTTGTAGCAGACCATAAAACCTTGAGACAAATTCAGTCCTGTGTTAAGTGTGTCATAAATTTGTATTCCCAAACTCATCTATCCCTTTGGGATTTCAAATGAACCTTTAGTATCAATACTTAGAGGTCTGTAATGTTATGGCCAGGATCAAAAAATAGTTTGGCAATGGGGAAGTTGTCTTTCACTTCTTTATAGTATGATAAGGTCTCACCGTCATACTATAAAGGAGAAAAAGACATGTCTTTTGTGTTTTGTACCCACTTCTGCTTTTGGCTTCCAATTCATAAGCGTATCCTTATGCAAAATAGAACCTGTGTTATACAGGCCTTACAGCTGCTCCAAAGTCAGGATCCATTGTGTGTCTCATTTTTCCGTCCTTCTGACAGATCAGAAGAAGGGTAAAATAAATGGTGATGTCAACAAGACCTCGTCATAGAGTGGGGAGGGTGGCAACCACATGAGGAGTCAACACAGTGCCCCAGTGGTGAGGTGACAACAGCATGAGGAGTTAACACAGCGTCCTAGTTACAGAGTGGTGAGGAGGCAACCGCATGAGGAGTCAACACAGTGGCCCAGTCAAAGAGTGGTGAGGGTGGCATCCGCATGAGGAGTCAACACAGTGGCCCAGTCTAAGAGTGTGAGGGTGGAAATCGCATGAGGAATCGCAAGAGGAGTCATAGTGGTCAGTCACAGAGTGGTGATGGGTTGAATCACATGTGGAATCGCATGAGGAGTCAACACAGTGGCCCAGTGACAGAGTGGTGAGGGTGGGTATCGCATGAGGAGTCCACACTGTGGCCCAGTCACAGAGTGGTCCATGCTGACGTCCTCTGGCTGCTTGATGAAAAATTCCCACACCACCGAGTATGGCATTTTCCCCCCGCCACTCCATACTGACTCCCTGCTACTGCTGCCTCCGTGAACCCGTGCACCGCTATTTCTTTCTGGACAGGTAGACTCCTGCGTAGCAGGCGGTCTACCCCGGGCACGTTTGGCTCTAGATCCCACACTGCTGCCACCCTGCTGACTCACGACCACGCTATCGCCCTGCTGGCTCAGTCACTGCCTCACATGCAAGCTGCCACCCTCTTCTCCTGATGATGATGAAGCCCCCGCTTCACCCGGCATCCACGCGCGATTGGCTACATCATCATCCACCACTGTCTGTATGTCACTGATGTCACTCTCACCAGTCTCAGGGCCATGTGCCTGACCCAGGGGCGTAGCTATAGGGGGTGCAGAGGTAGCAGTTGTCACCATGGCCCATGAGCCTTTAGCTACGCCACTGGCCTGACCGCTCGCAACACCAGTTCCCATGTGACTCTCATTGTCTCTGCTTGCCCGCCTACCGGAGGAAGCAGCGTATCTCTCCTCCTCACCTGTCTGTCGGACATACTGTAACATTAAGTCTAAGGGTAAAAGAGCAATAGTGTCAGGCAGCAATTTCGCAATTACTGATTGACACTTCAAATTAAGTGTAAAAGAATTTGAACAACCTAAAATGTGTAATATCAGGCCCCAGTTTTACACCAACTCCTGAACTACTGATTGATGCATTTAATTAAGTGTAAAACAATTTTAACACTCTAAAATGTGTAGTATCAAACCAGGTTTGGGTCAAAATCACAGAACAGGTGCAGATCCTTCCATTCTACCTTATATCTGTGGAGGCTTCACTACTGGTTTTAGCTCACAATAACTGATGGGAATAACTGATCAAATAACTGAAGTGTGAACTCACCCTAAAGTGTATAGTATCAGGCTGCTATTTCACACCAACTCCGCAACTACTGATTGACGCATCAAATGTGTAAAAGAATTTGACCACCCTAAAAGTGTGTAGAGAAGTGTTTTGCTTAGTTGAACGACAGCAAACCCTTTTCGAGTTATCTGTTCTCGGCCTTTATGGTGTGATCACCTGTAGTAGCTTTTTTTTTTTTTAAGTCCGGGGAGCGTTCTTTCTTCACCCGTGCAGCATGCCAGTTCATCCCAGAAGCAAGGATGGATGAATGGAAGTAATTATATATAAACTAAATACACCCCAAAACTTGTAGTATCAGACCACAATTTCACCCCAATAACAGAATCAAGGATTACTGGAATTCCTGAATTATCAAAGAATGCAAACAACCTAAAATCAGTAGTATTATATCACTTTGTAACCCCAATTAGTGCAGCAAGGTGTAATAGAATAGCTTCTATTAACCAGGCTCTACATGCTATTATTAGTCCCTGCTCTCTCCTTACAGTGTGGATAATGCCTTCCTATCCTTTCTCTACACTGTGAATAATCTTTCCCTGAACTGCTCAATAGTTTTTTTTTTTGTGAATAAAGTCTTTTCTAAACACTGTCCGTAGTTCCTGTCACGTCTCTACCTGCACTAAGTTCACTGGAAAATGGCGGAGACCTGAGACTTTTTATAGGGCTGTGACATCACAGGGGCTGGCTAGCTGCTGATTGGCTGGCTGGCTGCATGCATGGCATTGTGGGTGATCCCATTATTCCCAGGCTTCTTACTTCCTTGTTCTAACATGTGCAGCAGCCATTTAAGAAAAAATGCAATTTGTTACCACAAAGTGCGAGGAAATTCAACTTTGGGGCGAATCAAATTTTTCCTGAAATTCAGATCGAATTCCATTTCGGCAACTTCGATTCACTCATCTCTAAACCTATCAATGGAACTTTGGGGTAAAATATACCCCCAACACATACTCACACTTTAAGAGGTAAATTCAGTGGTTAAAGAATAAATAGTATCATTAGAAAATACAACATATAGTAACATGGTTTATAAGGCCGCAAAAAGACATCTGTCTATCCAGATCAGCCTGTTATGCTGCAAGTTGGTCCAGAGGAAGGAAAAAAAAACCTGCGAGGTAGAAGCCAATTTTCTCCACTTTAGGGGGAAAAAAATCCTTCCTGACTCCAATCAGGCAATCAGAATAACTCCCCAGATCAACGACCCAACGATCAACGACTCCAGAAATACATCTAGGCCCCTCTTAAACTCTTTTAGTGAACTTACCATCACCACCTCCTCAGGCAGAGAGTTCCATAGTCTTACTGCTTTTACCGTAAAGAATCCTTTTCTATGTTTGTGTACAAACCTTCTTTCCTCCACATGCAGAGGATGTCCCCTCGTCACAGTCACAGTCCTCGGGATAAATAGATCATGGGAGAGATCTCTGTACTGACCTCTGATATATTTATACATAGTTATTAGATCTCCCCTCAGTCGTCTTTTTTCTAAAGTAAATATCACTAATTTTGATAATCTGGGTACTGTAGTCCACCCATTCAAGTTATGACTTTAGTTGCCCTCCTCTGAACCCTCTCCAGCTCTGCTATGTCTGCCTTGTACACAGGAGCCCAGAACTGTACACAATACTCCATGTGTGGTCTGACTAGTGATTTGTAAAGTGGCAGGACTATGTTCTCATCACGGGCATCTATGCCCCTTTTGATGCAACCCATTATCTTATTGGCCTTGGCAGCAGCTGTCTGACACTGGTTTCTACAGCTTATTTTGCGGTTCACTCAAATTCCTAGGTCCTTTTCCATGTCAGTGTTATCCAGTGTTTTACCATTTAGTATGTACTGGTGACTTGCATTATTCCTTCCTATGTGCATAACCTTACATTTGTCAGTGTTAAACCTCGTCTGCCACTTCTCTTCCCGAGCCTCCAATCTATCCAGATCCATCTGTAGCAGTGTACTGTCCTCTTCTGTGTTAATTACTTTACACAGTTTAGTGTCATCTGCAAAAAATGATATTTTACTGTACAAGCTTTCTACAAGATCATTAATAAATATATTGAAGAGAATAGGGCCCAATACTGACCTCTGTGGTACCTCACTATTGACAGTGACCCAATCTGAATATGTGCCGTTAATAACCACCCTCTATGGTTATTTGAAGATTGAAGTTTTCATGATGCTGGAGACTGCAAGCCTGGCTCTTACAATCAGGGAAATAGCTAGGGGGACCGTTAGTGCATGTGCCTCAGGTACTGGATGCCAGGAGCGTTGCCAACAAGCCACTTTGCCCTGTGGATTATGACAGCAAACTGAACCTTTGCCTGGGCTAAGGAAAGCCCACCATGCCCTGTTCATATTCACTAAGAACACAGGTTTTGCCCATTCGAAGAAGGAATATCAGAAAGCTGGTGATGCCCATCGTGGCAGGTAACCGATTTACAGTGCACAAAGACATCTTGTCATGCTGGAGCTATTTGTTTTTCTAAATGGGCGACTAAACCAATTACTCAGTGTATACTGTGTGTAAAGTAATATTTGTAGAAAGTGTAGAGAATGATGATCAGATGATACATCTGACATTTAATCATATTAACATTGTATGGTATCCTCTCAGTCCCCCAACCAAACCTTAATTATAAATCATGGAAGGTTAATTTCTCATATGTCACAATGCCCAACTTTCCTACTTACAGAGAAGAATATATTGATTTGTAGTCAGGTCTGTATTTATTGTCTTCATTACTTGCTTGAAGATTAATTAGTCTGAACCCAGAATGTGGAATTAGGATGCAGCCAAGCTGCCTGTTTGCTAATAGCGCTCTCAGGATTTTCTATAAATGTGACTCCTGGGACAGTTTATTATCTGCAGATAAGTACTTTGTATTGATGAGCGAAATTCAGCAGAGGCGTAAAGGGAATCTGTCATCAGCGACCTCCCTATCGAGTTGCAGACACGTAGCTGCGGCTCACCCGATTAAAAAGCTGCTTTTCTTTTGTTGATCTGAGGCTCTGTTTCCAAGTTATGGTACTTTATCTTAATATGAAAATTAGGGCTTTGGTGCAATAAGGGCGTCACCATTGCTCTTGTTGCAGCCAAGCTCCACTCCTTTCTGTGGACAGCTCCTCCCTCGCTGTTTTTTCACTGCCTGTCCCTGTCAAGACAGTGATTGAGGGGCTTGCCACAGAAAGGAGTGGAACTTGAGTGTGACAAGAGCAATGGTGATGCCCTCACTGCACCAAAAGACTAATTTGAATATTTAGAAAACGTATCATAACTCGTGAACGGAGCCTCGAATCAACAAAAGAAAATAAGTGTTTTAATCGGATGAACCGCAGCTACGTGTCTGTACATTGTCTGAATTTTATAGCTTTTTGTGATTTTATACTGCTCCCTCCATGAAAAATGGTGGGAAATTGAGCATGGTTAGTTAAAAATGTGTATATCAGATTCAGCAAAACTAACTTAAAAAATTTACAAGCAATGTGGACCATCAGGCTACAGTGGAGAATTTCACCACAGCAGCACGCAAAATGAACCACGAAGCTGCCAAACATGTGTCTAAAACAACAGTTGAGTGAACCCTACTGCATATGGAGCTCAAAAACAGACAAATGGCTTCACGGCAGTATTGGAATTTGATCTCCTCTGATTGGCAAAGGGTTGCCTTCTCTGATGAGTCACATTTTTGATAAAACGGATAGATGTTGGTGTGGCAGATAAGAAACGTCAGAGAACAAACACCCTGCAATCATTACTGGAAGAACACAAGCTGGTGGTGGCAGCATTATGGTCTGGGGAATGTTTTCATTATTGGTCCCATTATCATGTAGAAAGCGTTCTCAGCCGATCTGGGTATGAATCCTTCCCTGCAGATCACGTACACCCGTACATGCTGATTGTATTCCCTGGGGTGGATGGGATCTTCCAGCAAGACTATGTGACATGTCACACGACTAGAAATCTCTGACACTGGTTGGAACATCATGACCAAGATATCCAAGTACTACGCTGGCCACCTAATCCCCCAGACTTGAAAACAACTAAGCATCTGTGGGACCACCTCAATCCTCATATTCACTCTATGGATCTTCCCCCAAGGACCATCCAGCAGCTGTGGGATGCACTGCAGTCAGCATGGTTCTAGATACCTGTGACCACTTACCAGGACCTTATTGTGTCACCTCCAGCCAAGCTACCTACTATCTGTGCTCACAAGGCAGTTACTCTGGATATTACCTTGTGGTCAACCGTGTATGAACTGATCATCACCATCATAACAAAAAGATCCACAGGTTGAAGTGTAACCTCTGAACCCCACACTTACTTGTCCATGTTGTCCATGCCAGCCAATTATAGCAAGGCTTTCATTTCTTACTCTGCTTTTGACAGATGAAAGCTATTCTGTGATTGGTCGCTACGAGCAATAAAGTCAATTTCCTTTTTAGACAGTTTAGAAAATCTGCCTCTTGCTTGCTCTCCTAATTTCCTCTCTATAGATAACTACAAAGAAATACAGGGGCAGTATTACTAATTCTATAGATGGAAAAAGGTGAAGTCCAGCACATGGTGTCTCAGTTAAAACACGATCACTTAAAGGGGTTATCCCACGAATAATGTAAAAAATGAAAATCAGACATCATATAGTACATGACAACCTCTTTTTAACAAAGCTAGAACCAGCCCTGTACCTGGATCCAGAGATCTCCCCATTCATGGCTCTGCTAGATTTATGTCAAGCTGACAGCTCAAGGGGAGTGTCTTTTCTGCTGCAGCTCAGGAGGCGTGTCTCAGCTCTCCTATCACAGCTCACGAGGCAGTTAAAAGTTGAAACTGAGCATGTGCGGCCTGCTCAGTGAATAGGTCAAAGAAATCAGAAATTAAGTGGTCCTATACAGATATATTTTATTGAATAACTCAGTAGCTATACAAAATTTTTAATGACATGCAATTACAAAAGTGTTCAGATGCCGGTGCTGGTTTGAAAACTGTAGAATATTTTTCGTGGGACAACCCCTTTAATAAACTTTGTTAAAAAAAAAATCACATACCGTGAGTACAGTACCGCAGGACCGAACTTGATAGTTCTTAATTAGTGTTGAGCAAATCAAAGTCTACGAAATGGACTTCGATACGAATTTCAGGGAAAATTTGATTCGCTGCCAAGTCGAATTTCCTCGTGCTTCGTGGTAGCGAATTGATTTTCCCTTAATTTGCTTGCAATGGACTGGCATCCGCCATCTTGATTGAAGATCTCACGCAAAATCCCATGTGCAGTGACGTATGATGTCACGGATTTGGTGTTAGATCTTCAATCAATATGGCAGCCCGTCGCCAGCAAACGGATGAGGTAAGTATGAATTAACTGAATTTTTTACAAATTTGTGTTATTAATGTCAGTTGCCGCAATCAGCTATGAACGCGGCATCTGAGGGTTACAATGATGGGAGGCAGCGCAATCACCGCTCTCTGTCATTGCACCCATCTACTTCCAAAGAAATGCAGTTTGTGACGAAGTAATTAGTCACAATACAAATTTTTGAATCGAATTTTTGAATTCTTTGCTCATCTCTATTCTTAATCATGATCTATAATCCTATAGATGGTGGACACTTGAACAAACTGTCTAGACCTGCACCAGATTCATCACAGGGGCTCTAACTCAATGGGGGTAATGTAATAACATGGGGCTTTTTGCTCTTATATTTTTTTAGATTGTCCGTCATGGGTTGCACATAGTTTTTTTTTTTTATGCCGCAAGCCCTTTGTTAAATTTAATAGCATGAAATACCTATGGATTTTTCAGTCTAAACTGTAATCTTACTTATTACAAAGGTTCTCACGGTTTTTATGCCACCAAGGAGCACCCTTTTATGGTGAATTGGCTCAAAATGTATCCCCGCTCTCAAAACCTATGTCCACCACTTTGTAAAGGCAAACTGCTGAGTAAATTTGGCGCGAATGTCTACTCCATCTACAAAGAATTTTATGCCAGCACTGCAGTGGAAGGTTGGCGCTGAATGTTACATCTTAAGCCATGCCACTTTCATGAGAAGCCACGCCCCTTCCTGATAAGCCCCACCTCTTGTAAAAAATTGTAGAAGCCCCAGTTGACCAAATTGGTTCTACTTTTTAGACAGGTTCTAGAGGCAGACACATTAGTAAATCTGGGCAACTGAGGTTGAAGGATGCTGATGGTTTTTGGTAGTCAATAGATTGAAGGTTCCTTCTAGGCTGTAGGTTTATAAATAACAAATCATTTATTTATGCCGATGACATGGAATCATTTTTATGCATATTCAAACATTTTCTTGACATTTTCTATATTAGTATAGAAGGGATCAGGCTTGATGAAGATCGTTATGACAACCAGCATCTTTTCTATGTGTTTCTTTATGAATTACGTCAATGGCGGCTCCTGTTCCGGCAACCATACAATGATCTCAATTATAATCCATCCAAATGCATGCATGCTTGTAATATGACAACGTCAATTCATGCAGCCATTGATAAATCTAGCATGATGAATTTTAATGTCCATTAAAGTTTCGGCTCTGCTAATCATCATTTTAATAACAGGCCGACACATCAGATGAGAAATAAGTGATATGTACTGTATGAAGCGATGATGGGGTTGTGTCCTCCGCTGTAGGCTACAGAGAACTGCGTCGCAGTAATATAGACAAGAGATGATTTACGTTGGGGGTGGCAAGAGGTGGTGAAAATGTAACTGGGAAGTTGAAATGAGAAAACTGATTGAAATTTTACCCCTGAGCAGCCTGGGAAAAAGGGGTTAGTGAGGTGTTATCAACACTGATTGTTATTCTAGATGGGGGTCCAGATTGAGATGTAGGAAAGATGACAGCTACTGGCGGCACGGTCAGCATGCGAAGCTGGCCTGGATGGAGATAGGTCTGATGCACTATTAGCCCAAAAATGTTGTAACAGAGTTTAACAAAGAACTCAGTAGACTGGTAAAGTATTCATGAGGAAGAGGGAAAATTCCTTTAATGCTCCCTCATCCAGGGATGCCAACCATCCAGAAATTTCTGGACAGTCCATAAAAATAGGACACTTTTTTCCTGTGTCCATGAAAAAAAGAATTGATATGTTTGTGATTTTTTTGAGGCTAGTGGTACTTTACTGGATTATTTTGGAGGTAATTATCATCATTTTACAGCTCATAGTAAATGCTGGTAATGAGGTCTTATCAGTATATTGAGCTGTAGACATGCATTACTTATAATCTTTATAGTTTATTCTGGTTTTTCAATTTGTCAGTTAAAAATGTTGTCTGTTCGTGATTTTGGAATAAGTTGTCCATAAAAAGAAAAATTCCTGTTGGCAACCCTGCTCTCATCCCGATAGTAGTTGTTGATGTGTATCAGCATTTATATAGATCTATAGCAGCCATTACTCACAGCTAACATAAGTGGGAAGAGACTTCCCAGGCCCTAATAGTGCCCTGGAACTGTCTCCACACTATGTTAATGGGTTTTCCAGGAGTAAAATATTGATGACCTATCCTCAGTATAGGTTATTAATATCTGATCGGTGGAGATCCCACTCCCGGTACCCTCCACCAATCAGGTGTTTGAAGAGGCGTGCTCAGGGGAGCTCTGCAACTGCTTCCTAGGCCAGTGACATCACATTCATGGGCCACATGGCCTACGTGCAGCTCAGTCTCATTCAAGTTGAATTGGCCTGGGCTGCAATACCAAGCACAGCCACTATACATTGAATGGCGCCGTGCTTGATATGCTGTAAGGAGGATGCAGTGCTCATAGGAGCACTGCGGTCTCTTCAAACAGCTGACCAGTGGTGGTGCCGGGTGTCAGACCCCTCCGATCAGATATTCATGACGTATCCTGAAGATAGGACATAAATATTGTACTCCCAGAAAACCTCTTTAAACAGGGTAGAATATGGTGGAAGGTTCACTTTAAGTTTGAAGAATCATTAAGAGATTAATGTGGAAAAGGTGACAAGGTAGTAGGCCTTCACAGTTAAGATCTGAGATAACACACATGATGAGACCTCTCCAAAATGTCACGTCATTGAGAACACATGCCCAAACTAGATTTTCTGTGATTGATTTTGGCTGATTTCACACGATGGATTTTTCATGCAGAGCGCAAATCCTCAGCAGAAATCTCAGGCTGTCCATCAAATGTCAGCTATTGGTTTGCATATCAATAGGCCGTGGATCCACGTGTCACTTATTTTTATTTTCACAACATTTCAATTTTCACAGAAGAATAGATGCAATTAGAATACATAGTAAGATTGAAAAAGACACAAGTTCATGAAGTTCAACCAAGGCATAGGTGGGGATTAGTGTTGAGCGAAGCGAGCTACGGATACTACATCCAAAGCAGCTTCGTTCAAAACTTCGGAATAATGCTGTACGGAGATTTGTCCGTACAGTATTAAAATGTATAGGCTCAGATGACCCAAAGTTAGTTATTTGCAAAGTCGTGCATGACTTCGTTGAATAACTTCGGCAGTTAATTTTAATGTCGAAAACCACTTTAAAACTTTGAAAACGAATTCGGCTTTGGATCCGAGGTTGAGCGAAGCTCGATTCGCTCAACAATAGTGGGGATGTGAATTTTAGGAAAGGGGAGTGAGAATTAATGTTATTTAGGGTCCATTCACGTGTCCTCATGTGCTTTGCGGATCTGCAAAACACAGACACCAGCCATGTGCTGGAACTATAGAAATGCCTTATCTTATCCGTGGCTGTGGACAAGAATAGGACATGTTTTATTTTTTTGCGGGGCTGCGGAACAGAAGTGCAGATGCGGACAGCGCACTGTGTGCTGTCCCATCTTTTGCAGCCCCATCAGTTTAGTCGCTCTTCTTTGTACTTTTTCCAGCTGTAGCGCATCCTTTATGGACTGGTGCCCAGAACTGAACTTCATATTCCAGATGAGGTTGCACCAACTCTTTGTAAAGTGGTAATATTACATCCCTGTCCCGCAGGTCCAGGCCTATTTTAATACATGACAATATCCTGCTAGCCTTAGAAGCAGCTGATTGACATTAAATTAGTTTTTATATATTTAACCCTTTCCCGAACAGCGCCGTACATGTACGGCGCTGGTGCGATGCGGGGACATGACAGCAGAGACTTGACGCTACTTACCTCCATCGGCGGCGTCTTCCTTGGCCTTCTGATGCCGTGATCACACATGATCACGGCATCAGGATGCGTCTGAACCCGGAAGCGTACCGGTGGTGTACAGACGCCCCGAGTGACCAATCGGTGTGTCTGTACACCATATGAAAACTGTAATCCTCGCTGGTGAGGATTACAGTTTTCAAACTGCAATTCTTATTCTGGCCACTAGATGGCAGGCCAGGATAAGAAATGATCAATTTTTGGCTTTAACTCCATCTAGTAAATCCCTGATTGCGCATAAAGAAAAAAAAACAACACATTAGCTCATATTTGAGCTTTAAAATAATCACAAAAAATTAAAAAAAAATGTTAAAAAATATATAAAAAAGAAAAAATATATAAAAGTTCAAATCACCCCCCCTTTCCGTATAATTAAAAAATAAATACCTAAATAAATATAGACATCATGGGTATCACCGTGACAAAAAACGCCCGTACTTTTAAAATATAAAAAAAAATTCCAATACGGCGAATTGTGTGACGGAAAAAAGCGTCCAAATGGCGATTCGCCATTTTTTGTCGCTTTTTTTTTTCTAAAAAAAATTAAATAAAAAGTGATCAAAAAGTCATACACACCCCAGAATGGTATCAATAAAAACTTCAGATCGCCCCGCAAAAAATGAGCCCCCATACTGCTCCGTACACATAGATACCAAAAAGTTATAGGGGTCAAGATATGACAACCAAAAAAAAAACAAAACGCAGGAAAAACTATACATATTAGGTATCGCCGGATTCGTACTGACCAGTAGAATGAAAGTAACTGGTCAGTTTTAATGAACATCGAACGTTGTAAATAAGAAACCCGTAGAACTGTAGCGGAATAGCGTTTTTTTTGCAATTTCAACCAATTTGGAATTTTTTTCCCGCTTCCCACTACACCATAGGCAATATTAAATGGTGGCGTTGGAAAGTACAACTTGTCCCGCAAAAAACAAGCCCCCATACAGCTATGTGAACAGAAAAATAAAACAGTTATAGCTGTTTGAAGGCAGGGAGCGCAAAACGAAAATGCATAACCGAAAAAACCTCATGGGTAGAAGGGGTTAAACAAGTTTTGGGGGTTTATTTTGCTGTCTTTGACCACCTGTCGTTCATTTTTGCAGATTTTATTAAGCTCTTCGTAAATAAAAGGCTACAGCCGACCCCTCAGATTTGTATTTTAATGCCCTTTTTGTAATTTATTATACTTTAACAGTAGCTGTAAGCCATGTGGGATTAATTTAGCCGTTTATACTTGTTACCTACAGCAATTTATTTTGCAGTGTAATCATGTGACAATAGATACTCCCAGTCTATGCCCTGAAATGCTGCCCTCAAACCGAGTAACCTGGCCTTTTTAAAATTAAGGGGGTCATTTATTAAAACTGGCATTTTAGACGCTGGTCTTAATAAGTCCGTGTGCTGGCGGTGGATCCGCCAAAGTTATGTAGAGGCGCCTTGCTGACTTACATTTAGACCATAAAGTTAACATGCAGACAGCAAACAATATATGTCAGCTCACTGTTATACATGCAAACAATGGAACTAGGGGTTAGGGATTCACCTAAATTACATTGTTACTATACTTACTATACATAAAGAATGTACAGTCCCCCCTCCCTTTTTGTTTTTCCTGCTCTTTCATTCCAGAATTACCACAGGATGAAGTTCTGTTCCAGTACCGGCTGGTTCTTTCTGGTTTCACCTGCAAGTTTAATGTCAGCCAAAGATCATCTTCTGATTGGTGCAGGGAGTTGCTGGGGGAGATTTCCTGGTCCCTGATTTGTTGCTACTCCAGCAGCAGAAAAATGTTTGTCTTTAAATTGTGGGGTTTGGTGGCGCTTCTGGGCCAGTGTTAAGAAGACCGGATCGTCGCCCCGCCCCCTCCCTATTTCTTATGCTTTTTATTGCTGAGTGGATTTCGGTAATTAATAGTTTTTAAATGGTCATTTATTTGATGAAATTGAAGGTTTTAATTATTTATTAACTGAATTAATTTATTCATGTTGCTATTTTAAGGTTACCCTTAATAAAGCATTGCAGCTAATTTATTCCAAAATAAGGTGTCATGTCATTATTTATTAGTTGTTAAGGGGTTAAGTATTAAGATTAGAGGGATGTCATTTGTCTCCATGGAAGCTCTTTGTGCATATTTTTGATCAAACATGTGCCGGGCCCATCTACCAATGTCAAGGGGACTTCTCCAGATATGTACCTAACACT
Organism: Rhinella marina; assembly: GCA_900303285.1. NCBI lineage: Eukaryota > Metazoa > Chordata > Amphibia > Anura > Bufonidae > Rhinella > Rhinella marina. The sequence continues at coordinate 23,608 of ONZH01029426.1, forward strand.
AACAGAACTGCCTCTCCTGGGCTTAACTTTAAGCCAAGGCGGTGTAGGAACCAGCTACATTTAAATTCTGCTTAAAAGCCCAAGTCAGATGGACGAGGAGTGCTAAATTTTAAAGCAGGCAGCTACCCTCCAAACACACAAACACAGTGGTGGCGAACCTATGGCACGGGTGCCAGAGACAACACTCAGGGCTCTCTCTGTGGACCCCCGCACCTTGAAAAAGTCTATGGTGTACCCAGGGGTGGAATTCAAATTTTTAACAACAGGTTCCCTACTCAACAGCATGCAGCGTCATGGCACATGTTTACATATAAATCACATATATGCAACACACATACATAAATACACCACATTTACACTACACACACATAACACCCTACTTTAAAAAATCCTAAGGAGGTAAAGTATGGGATGGAAGTGCCCATCTCCAGCTGCCAGCCGGTTCTGTAATTTTAAGAAGCGGTTCTGTAGAACCTGTGGGAACTGGCTGAATCCCATGCCTGGGCGTACCAATACGTCTTAGACTTTTCCTGCCATTCATCAGCGCAGGGCGAACTATGAACGGCACAAGCAGCGCACTGAATGTAGGCAGGATATTATAGCTAAGTGATAAAGTACATAGAAGATATACTATACTGGTATTCAGGTTAAATTGCTGTGTTGGCACTTTTAGATAAATAAGTGGGTTTTGGGTGCAGATTGGGCATATGGTTTCAGATTTTTCTATTTGCCCTGTCTTTCCTAAAGAGTGTAAAACCCTGAAGATTAACATCCCAGTTACGTGAAGAGTCCAGCCACACCAACTACATCTATGTGTTCCACTAATACAATGGACTCCAGCTCCCCCATTTTGTTACCAAGGCCTCTGGCATTTGTGAACATGCATTTTAAGTTACTCTTTTCCACATCCAGTTCCAGGAATGGTTTGAGATTTTGTGGGCACCTTGGCCTTTGGTTTAAAACATATTGATATTACCAACAGGTCTGCTTTTCTTTAATGCACTCTTATTTGTAATCAACTCCCTACTTTCCTCACTAACCCCAACCCCCACTAAATCTCCACTGTCCCCTCATATATTCCACTCTCTATTTACCTCCCCGCCAGATCCCAGTTTAAAAGCTCCTCCAGCCGTCTAATTATTCTTTCCTCTAGTACAGCTGCACTAGAAAGTGCAGCCTGTCCCTACTGTAGGGCTTGTAGCTGACAGAGAAGTCAGCCTAGTTGAAAACTAGGAAAACTATCTGGGGGAAGATTTGCACTGTACATTGTTGGAACCATGTTCTAAGACTGTTGGAAATAATATAACCCTAATTTTGCACTACAATAAAGAGAGACATTTATTCTGTTAAATCTGGCCTGTTTACTGACTCCTACAACATACGTTGGCCATTTCACACCCTACACTCCCTGCCTTGCACCCATACAAACGTTAATACCAAGGGCATCCCAAACTAGCATCAGGCAGGAACCCTAACATTGGGTAGTACCCAAAGGGAAGCAAGTCTGCACCCTCCTTTCACTGCATGGTCCCTAGGGAGCAACAGTGCGAGGAAACCCAATAGGGATAGATTTTCTGAAGCCAGAGCCCCTACCATTCCCATCCTTCATTCTGGCTCCTCAGGGGCCTGCTGCATGTATTTAACGCCCTAAGTTCCATCTGTCTTTCTATTACTGCTTGTGGCACTGGTAGTATCTCTGAGAACACTACCTTGGAGGTCCTGGAAGGGCTTCTCACCTAGTTCCCTAAAATCATTTTTAAGGATCTTCCATCTTCTGATTTCATCATTGGTACTAATGTGCACCATGACCACTGGGTCTTCCTCAGCCCCACCTAGAAATCTGTCAAGCCAATCCGCAGTATGCTGAACTTGAGCACCCGGAAGACAACACACTGTACTCATTCACGGTTTTGGCGACAGATGACCCTGTCTGTCGCTTAATAATAGAGTCCCCATCCACTAGTATCTGCCTGACCATTGCTGCACTCCTCTTCCCATCCTTCTTTCAGCACTCACCTTCCTGGTTGCTAGGAGCAATGCCCTGCTGCATTGATGCTGGTCCTGGGCTTTCATCCCTAATATCAGCCAAGCAGGCATATTTACTAGGGTGTGCTAGCCCGGACTATCCTCACTGGCATAGTGTTAAACTATGCACTTATCTATATCTTGTACTATACTGTAATCTTCCACACAACGCTGCACTAAGAAAAACTTGTTGCACTTGGCAAACCTCGTCTGTAGTCTATGTGGCTTGAAACTCATACATTGAAGTCAATAGGATGAAGATTGTTAGCAGATCTCACATGGATTTTGGCACTGAGTACACTCATATTGTACACTGAAGTTCATGTGAAGATTGCCGATAGGTTTCACCATGGACTGTAACTATGACAATGAGGCAGGCTCTATGTCCTAAAGAGACTGGTCAGTCTTTTATATATTGATGACCTATCCTCCACTCAGGTCATCAATATTGGATAAGTGAGGGGTCAACACCTGATATCCCCACCAATTAGCTGTTTTTGGCAGCCACTAGTGCAGGAAACATAACAGTGGATGGAGCCGTATGCATAAGGCTCCATTCACTGAGCAGTGGCCATTCCCAAATACTGTAGCTGAGCTCCCATTCAAGTTCAGTGGACAGGTCATCAATATCTTAAAGTCCTAAGGGACCCCAGAAGGTCATCCACAACTTTTCAGGGCAGCTTGTTTTTGGAATGTGGGAAGAAACTCAAAAACCTAGAAGAGACCCACACAGCCACATGGAGGACATGCAGATGTTGTCACTGGCCCATTTAACATTCCTTTCTCATCTGTGCCTTTATTATAGCCCTGAGTCACCAAATGAGTTTATCTGTCACCCAGCCTCTCAGATCAAATGTGACTCCTGGGTTTCTGTCACCAAAATTTACCATATTAAACAGAATGACATTTCCAATGCAAAAATGTAATTTCATGCTTAAGAAAAAGAAGGCGGGCACAACGGCGCCTCTAGGAGCAGGGTTACCGCCCCCCCCCCCTGCTCCTAGGAGGCTAATTTACATAGTAACATAATAACATAGTTAATAAGGCCGAAAAAAGACATCTGTCCATCCAGTTCAGCCTGTTTTCCTACAAGTTGATCCAGAGGAAGGCAAAAAAAAACCCTGTGAGGTAGAAGCCAATTTTCCTCACTTTAGGGGGAAAATTCCTTCCTGACTCCAATCAGGCAATCAGAATTACTCCCTGGATCAACGACCCCTCTCTAGTAACTATAACCTGTAATATTATTACCCTCCAGAAATACATCCAGGCCCTTCTTGAACTCTTTTAGTGAACTTACCATCACCACCTCCTCAGGCAGAGAGTTCCATAATCTCACTGCTCTTACCGTAAAGAATCCTCTTCTATGTTTATGTACAAACCTTCTTTCCTCCAGACGCAGAGGATGTCCCCTCGTCACAGTCACAGTCCTCGGGATAAATAGATCATGGGAGAGATCTCTGTACTGACCCCAGATATATTTATGCATAATGATTAGATCTCCCCTCAGTCGTCTTTTTTCTAAACTGAATAACCCTAATTTTGATAATCTTTCTGGGTACTGTAGTCCACCCATTCCAGTTATTACTTTAGTTGCCCTCCTCTGAACCCTCTCCAGCTCTGCTATGTCTGCCTTGTTCACAGGAGCCCAGAACTGTACACAGTACTCCATGTGTGGTCTGACTAGTGATTTGTAAAGTGGCAGGACTATGTTCTCATCACGGGCATCTATGCCCCTTTTGATGCAACCCATTATCTTATTGGCCTTGGCAGCAGCTGTCTGGCACTGGCTTCTACAGCTTAGTTTGCTGTTCACTAAAATTCCTAGGTCCTTTTCCATGTCAGAGTTACCCAATGCTTTACCATTTAGTATGTACTGGTGACTTGCATTATTCCTTCCCATATGCATAACCTTACATTTGTCAGTGTTAAACCTCATCTGCCACTTTTCTGACCAAGCCTCCAGTCTATCCAGATCCTGCTGTAGCAGTGCACTGTCCTCCTCTGTGTTAATTACTTTACACAGTTTAGTGTCATCTGCAGAAATTGATATTTTACTATGCAAACCTTCTACAATATCATTAATAAATATATTGAAGAGAATAGGACCCAATACAGACCCCTGTGGTACCCCACTAGTGACAGTGACCCAATCTGAGTATCTACCGTTAATAACCACCCTCTGTTTTCTATCACTGAGCCATTTACTTACCCACATACAGACATTTTCTCCCAGGCCAAGCATTCTCATTTTGTATACTAACCTTTTATGTGGTACCGTGTTAAACGCTTTGGAGAAGTCCAAATATACGACATCCATTGAGTCGCCGCGGTCAAGTCTAGAACTTACCTCCTCATAGAAACTGATTAAATTGGTTTGACATGACCGATCCCTCATGAAGCCATGCTGATACGGAGTTATTTGCTTATTTTCATTGAGGTACTCCAAGATAGCATCTCTCAGAAAACCTTCAAACAGTTTACCCACAACAGAAGTTAAACTTACCGGCCTATAGTTTCCGGGCTCTGTTTTTGGACCCTTTTTGAATATTGACACCACATTTGCTATGCGCCAATCCTGTGGAACACTCCCCGTCAGTATAGAATCCTTAAATATCAGAAATAAGGGTCTGTCGATGACATTACTTAATTCTCTTAGGATACGGGGGTGTATGCCATCCGGTCCTGGTGATTTGTCTATTTTAATATTTTTAAGACGTTGCTGTACCTCTTCCTGGGTCAGAGAGGACACCTTTAAAGGGGAATTTACTTTTATACTCTGCATTTCATCTGACAGTTTATTTTCCTCAGTGAACACAGTGGAGAAAAAGTTATTTAGTAGCTTCGCTTTCTCCTCATCGCTCTCTGCAACTCCCCCCTCATTACTCTGTAAGGGGCCGACACCTTCAGGTTTATACTTTTTAGTATTTATATATTTGAAGAACATTTTTGGGTTAGTTTTACTCTCTTTGGCGATTCATCTCTCGGTCTCTAGTTTGGCTGCTTTTATTTGTCTTTTACATATTCTATTTTTTTCCTTATAGTTTTTTTAATGCTTCCTCGCTCTCCTCCTGTTTTAGTGATTTAAATGTTTTCTTTTTGTCATTTATTGCTGTCTTTACAGTTCTATTTATCCACATTGGTTTTTTCTTGTTCCTTAACCTTTTATTCCCATAAGGTATGTACCTCTCACAATTAGATATTAGGATGCTTTTAGAAATATCCCATTTTGTGGCTGTATTTTTATTTTTGAGGACTTTGTCCCATTTAGTTAGGCCTATGGCCTCTCTTAGTTGGCTAAATTTAGCTTTTTTGAAGTTTGGTATTTTTGTTCCTCCCTGAAGAAACACTCTTTTGAATGACAATTGGAAGGTTATTATGTTATGGTCACTGTTTCCCAGGTGTCCCCCAACCTGCACATCTGTTGTTTTGTCAGGTCTATTGGTTAATACTAAGTCCAGTATGGCCGTCCCTCTAGTGGGGTCCTGAACCAGTTGGGAAAGGTAATTGTCTTTGGTTATTGCCAAGAACCTGTTTCCTTTATGAGATGTACAGGTTTCAGTTTCCCAGTCTATATCTGGGTAGTTGAAGTCCCCCATAATAATGACCTCATTATGATTTGCCGCCTCGTCTATTTCGTTTAGAAGTAGATTTTCTGTGGTCTCTGATATATTGGGTGGTTTATAATAAACCCCTATTAGTATTTTAATATTGTTTTTGGCTCCATTTATTTCTACCCACAGTGACTCCACATCTTTATGTCCCTCACTTATATCTTCCCGGAGTGTGGGCTTTAGGCACGACTTTACATAAAGGCAGATCCCTCCCCCTCTCCGGTTTTGACGATCCTTTCTAAAAAGATTGTAACCCTGTATGTTAACTCCCCAGTCATAGCTATCATCCAGCCATGTCTCAGTTACTCCCACTATGTTATAGTTCTCCTCACACATCACTAATTCCAGTTCACCAGTTTTATTAGTTAGGCTTCTGGCATTAGTGTACATACAGTTAAGAGGTTTATGTATACTTTTCCCCTACACCTTTCCTTCTGATCTGTTCTAGTTCCTCCTTCCATTCCTCACCCAGTTCTATTACTTTGCCCCAAGTCTCTATCTGCACTATCTTCCCCTCCTATAATGTAGTTACCCTCCCCCCCAGTCCCTAGTTTAAACACTCCTCCAGCCGTCTAGCCATCTTCTCCCCCAAAACAGCTGCCCCTTCCCCATTGAGGTGCAGCCCATCCCTACGGTAGAGCCTGTAGCCGACAGAGAAGTCGGCCCAGTTCTCCAAGAACCCAAATCCCTCCTGCCTACACCAGTTCTTGAGCCACTTGTTTACCTCCCTAATCTCCCACTGCCTTTCTTGTGTGGCTCGTGGTACAGGCAGTATTTCGGAAAACACTACCTTGGAGGTCCTTGCCCTAAGCTTATGCCCTAAATCCCTAAAATCATTTTTAAGGACGCTCCCCCTACCTCTAACTTTGTCATTGGTACCGATACGGATTATTTACATATAATAAAAGTTACTTTTTCTACAAAATGGGGCAGCAGGGAATAAAATAATTTACATATTAAGCATGAGATGACATTTTCGCATTCGAAATGTCATTCTGTTTAATATGGTAAATTTTGGTGACAGAAACCCTTTAAGTAAAACAGTGTAAGCCACAAGCCGTGTTCTTCCAGTACTTACTATGTCTGGCAATCTGTGAAATAGAAAACTGGAGTAAATAGGCACATAAAGCAGATGGTGTAAAAAACAGAACAAAGCTTTAAGACAGAAGAATGGTGTGCTGCGGAATTACCATCATACGGTATAGAATAAAGACAAGTTTCATGCTTCAACGGTATCTTATTATAGATTAAATACGGCAGGAAGAGGCAGAAGTATATGGTTCATTATCAGGAAAACAGACTCATTGGGCAGGTTTTTTTAGGCAGTTTTGGAAGCCAAATTCAGGTGTGGATCATAAAAGAAGAGTATTCCGGTTTCATAAAATTGATGACATCCTCAGGATAGGTCATTAATATCAGATTGTTAGGAGTCTGATAGGGGGCCTATACTGAGGATAGGACATCAGTATCACAAAACCAAAATACCTCTTTGACCCATTGAGGACATCTGCTATACATGCATGTCCACACTTTAAAGATGGCAGCAAACACCCAGGGCTAATGTCTGCGAGGAAGACATTAGCCCTGGGTTACCACTGAGGAAGGTCACAGATCTATAAAGGTTTGGTCCGTTGGTCCACACTTGTGTGGTCTTTTGGTGGAGTGTATATAGGAAATGGTTCCCGGGCCAAAGGCAGTAATAAATAAAGTTCCTATACTCCAAATTATTGCAATGATTTTATTTTCATCGTATAAAGCTCAGCAGCTCAGAACGTTTTCGTCAGATTGTGCCTTCATCAGTGAGCTGGAAAAATTAACATATATACAATTAGCTTACAGAGATACAGATAAGTACATATAAGTACAAAGCAGGAGGATTGTGTGAGCGTATTATGCTCAGTAGGGCAATACAGTGTATAACATAACAAAAAATCCAAGACTGATAGGCATATGACATGCGGGATCGTCTGAGTACCAAAATTAGGAGAGTGAAAAAAGGACAGGTAGTCGCTGAGTTTATTCCTCGGAAGATTGGTCACAAGGCCGTGTCTTACATAGAAATGTATAGAGAAATGTAGGCAAATGTCTGAAGATAGATTCAGACATGAGAATTATAATAGCCCATACCAGTATACTTAGAAAGTTACCTTAAAGCTGGCTGCGTGATCACAGAAGGTCATCCGACCCTGTAAAGCTGTATAGCTTCGTATGGCGTTAGTCAAGTATTCGGGAAGCTCCCAAGTAAGAAATGCGCCAAGTGGGTGGGTGGATACAGGGCGATATATAGCCCTGGGACGCATGGTGTAGCGCCGCTAGGTGCGGCCTAGGCCGGAAGTGACATCGGGCAATGTCCGGGCTGGGGTTAGGACGAAGACTATGTTAATGGTCGTGTCTGCGCAGGCGCGGGGGCTACAGAAAAATGGCGGTGCGTTCCGAGGACTGCGCATGCGCTGAGTATATGTATGGGGCAAAGGATCGTAGTGATGTAACTCGCTAGCGGACTAGCGCGCTTGCGCTGTGTAACACTGGAGGTTGCGAGCTGCATAGGAACAAAGTGTACTTGATCGTGTCACCACATATCATATGCATAATAAAAAGGAACGGAAGCAGGCATAGCAGGCATGAATAACCATGGATACAGACACTTATGGATACAAAAGGGAGAGAAATTGATTAACATGCGTTGATAAGAAATTAATTAATTTCTGCTTATCATACATCTGTGCTTATCATCCATCTATGTGGCACCATATGTTTGTGATAAAGTAAGGCTGGTATATAGTTCAGAACAGACATATAACCCATATATAGAGCTATAATGGGGTACTGTATTGGTAATACAAAGATTCTATGTGTGCATATTACCCATGGATCTGTAGACTGTATATGGATTCAATCCCTAGGATGGTTCTGTGGAGGAGAAGGATAATGTTAGAAGTGCTGTACATGCAGACAATGGATAACTAGTAAAATTGAAAAACAATAAAACATCTATGTATAACTGGCTAGGTCATAGTCGCGATTAAGACCTCGAGGTTCTGATGTCTGCAGCTGGTGGATCCAAAAAGCCTCCCGCTGTTTGAGAAGACGTGAAATATCACCACCTCTCCTCGGCTGTTCTACCATCTCTATCACCTGGAATCGTAGCTGTGAGATGTTATGTCCATTGGAAATGAAATGTGCTGGTATTGGGAATTCAGTATTTTGGCAGCGGATGGTGGACTTGTGCTTTGAAATTCTGTCCCTAATCTGTTGTGTGGTCTCGCCTATATATGCTTTGCCACAGGGGCATTTAATGATGTAGATGACATTGGATGTGTCACATGTAAAGAAGCCCTTGATTGGGTAAGGTTTGCCTGTTAACGGGTGGTAGAGATTGCTCCCCTTGGTCACATGTGAGCACTGCATACATTTTAAGCAGGGGAAAGTCCCTTTCTTTTGGGTCCTAAGAAAAGTCTGTCTGGGTATTTTCTTGGTGGAGCCCTCATCAGCTCTGACTACAATGTCCCTAAGGTTCTTAGGGCGACGGTTGCAGGGTAGGAATGGTTGTGAGAATTCTGGGATATGGGGGTAAGATTTAGTTAAAAGCTGCCAGTGTTTTCTAATAATATGATGGACTTTATTAGTAAAGGGATGATAGGTATGGATGAAGGGGATCCTAGGGATCTGGGACTTCTGCTTTGGGACTCTGTCTTTAAGGCCCTCTTTTATCGTATGATCAGGGTATCCTCTCATAGTGAATTTTTCGCTCATCTCTTGAATTCTCTGAATCTTGGTAGGGCCGTGCTGAACTATCCTTGAGATTCTCATGAACTGTGACCTCGGTAGGGCTCTCTTAAGGCTATCCGGATGGAAGCTAGTGTAGTGTAACAAACTGTTACGGTCCGTGGTCTTCGTATAGAGATCGGTATGTAGTGTTCCTGAAATATCCTTGGAGACCCTGGTATCAAGGAAATTAATGGATGACATATCTGCATTCAAAGTAAATTGGAGCTCTGGCCAGATGGAGTTGATGTGGGTAACAAATGAGTGTAATGATTCTAGTGATCCGGTCCAGACACAAAAGATGTCGTCGATGTAACGCTTCCACATTTTGGAGTGTGCCTGGAACAACGGATGGACGTATACAAAATTCTGCTCGAAGACCGCCATGTAGCAGTTTGCGTAGGGGGGCGCCATATGTGCCCCCATCGCGGTGCCTTGCTTCTGGAAGAAGAAGTCATCCTGGAACATAAAATAGTTCTCGCTGAGAACCAGTTCCAGGAGATCAATACATAAGTTAATGACTATTTTATGTTCCAGGATGACTTCTTCTTCCAGAAGCAAGGCACCGCGATGGGGGCACATATGGCGCCCCCCTACGCAAACTGCTACATGGCGGTCTTCGAGCAGAATTTTGTATACGTCCATCCGTTGTTCCAGGCACACTCCAAAATGTGGAAGCGTTACATCGACGACATTTTTTGTGTCTGGACCAGATCACTAGAATCATTACACTCATTTGTTACCCACATCAACTCCATCTGGCCAGAGCTCCAATTTACTTTGAATGCAGATATGTCATCCATTAATTTCCTTGATACCAGGGTCTCCAAGGATATTTCAGGAACACTACATACCGATCTCTATACGAAGACCACGGACCGTAACAGTTTGTTACACTACACTAGCTTCCATCCGGATAGCCTTAAGAGAGCCCTACCGAGGTCACAGTTCATGAGAATCTCAAGGATAGTTCAGCACGGCCCTACCAAGATTCAGAGAATTCAAGAGATGAGCGAAAAATTCACTATGAGAGGATACCCTGATCATACGATAAAAGAGGGCCTTAAAGACAGAGTCCCAAAGCAGAAGTCCCAGATCCCTAGGATCCCCTTCATCCATACCTATCATCCCTTTACTAATAAAGTCCATCATATTATTAGAAAACACTGGCAGCTTTTAACTAAATCTTACCCCCATATCCCAGAATTCTCACAACCATTCCTACCCTGCAACCGTCGCCCTAAGAACCTTAGGGACATTGTAGTCAGAGCTGATGAGGGCTCCACCAAGAAAATACCCAGACAGACTTTTCTTAGGACCCAAAAGAAAGGGACTTTCCCCTGCTTAAAATGTATGCAGTGCTCACATGTGACCAAGGGGAGCAATCTCTACCACCCGTTAACAGGCAAACCTTACCCAATCAAGGGCTTCTTTACATGTGACACATCCAATGTCATCTACATCATTAAATGCCCCTGTGGCAAAGCATATATAGGCGAGACCACACAACAGATTAGGGACAGAATTTCAAAGCACAAGTCCACCATCCGCTGCCAAAATACTGAATTCCCAATACCAGCACATTTCATTTCCAATGGACATAACATCTCACAGCTACGATTCCAGGTGATAGAGATGGTAGAACAGCCGAGGAGAGGTGGTGATATTTCACGTCTTCTCAAACAGCGGGAGGCTTTTTGGATCCACCAGCTGCAGACATTAGAACCTCGAGGTCTTAATCGCGACTATGACCTAGCCAGTTATACATAGATGTTTTATTGTTTTTCAATTTTACTAGTTATCCATTGTCTGCATGTACAGCACTTCTAACATTATCCTTCTCCTCCACAGAACCATCCTAGGGATTGAATCCATATACAGTCTACAGATCCATGGGTAATATGCACACATAGAATCTTTGTATTACCAATACAGTACCCCATTATAGCTCTATATATGGGTTATATGTCTGTTCTGAACTATATACCAGCCTTACTTTATCACAAACATATGGTGCCACATAGATGGATGATAAGCACAGATGTATGATAAGCAGAAATTAATTAATTTCTTATCAACGCATGTTAATCAATTTCTCTCCCTTTTGTATCCATAAGTGTCTGTATCCATGGTTATTCATGCCTGCTATGCCTGCTTCCGTTCCTTTTTATTATGCATATGATATGTGGTGACACGATCAAGTACACTTTGTTCCTATGCAGCTCGCAACCTCCAGTGTTACACAGCGCAAGCGCGCTAGTCCGCTAGCGAGTTACATCACTACGATCCTTTGCCCCATACATATACTCAGCGCATGCGCAGTCCTCGGAACGCACCGCCATTTTTCTGTAGCCCCCGCGCCTGCGCAGACACGACCATTAACATAGTCTTCGTCCTAACCCCAGCCCGGACATTGCCCGATGTCACTTCCGGCCTAGGCCGCACCTAGCGGCGCTACACCATGCGTCCCAGGGCTATATATCGCCCTGTATCCACCCACCCACTTGGCGCATTTCTTACTTGGGAGCTTCCCGAATACTTGACTAACGCCATACGAAGCTATACAGCTTTACAGGGTCGGATGACCTTCTGTGATCACGCAGCCAGCTTTAAGGTAACTTTCTAAGTATACTGGTATGGGCTATTATAATTCTCATGTCTGAATCTATCTTCAGACATTTGCCTACATTTCTCTATACATTTCTATGTAAGACACGGCCTTGTGACCAATCTTCCGAGGAATAAACTCAGCGACTACCTGTCCTTTTTTCACTCTCCTAATTTTGGTACTCAGACGATCCCGCATGTCATATGCCTATCAGTCTTGGATTTTTTGTTATGTTATACACTGTATTGCCCTACTGAGCATAATACGCTCACACAATCCTCCTGCTTTGTACTTATATGTACTTATCTGTATCTCTGTAAGCTAATTGTATATATGTTAATTTTTCCAGCTCACTGATGAAGGCACAATCTGCCGAAAACGTTCTGAGCTGCTGAGCTTTATACGATGAAAATAAAATCATTGCAATAATTTGGAGTATAGGAACTTTATTTATTACCACTGAGGAAGGGGCATTAGAGCCCCGAAACGCGTTTGGTGACAGAGGACCTATCGAGGAGAGACTTGCAGCACGCACCCACTTAGAAATCCTGACGCCCCAACTACAGAGGGTATACCCGCAAACAGTTATTGAAAACCTCTGCTAAACATCTGCTAACAATTGCGGCACTACTTGCATGAGGATTAAACACACGCCGCTAAACACCCTCCGTTGGATGAAGTATCGGGCGCCTCCGCTGCATCCACAGCGCTGACAAGGTATCATCCGGACGGAAAATTATCAGCTGACGCCGACACAGCGCTTCACCCTAAGCGGAGCAGCGTTAACAGCCCCTACTTCTACAGCGCTGCCTGCGAGAACGCTGAGTCAGCACTTCTTACCTGAGAGGCGCGTGCCCACGTGGGACGCCACGGAGGCCGCAATCTAAGCTTCTGCTCATCCTTGCTAAGACGATTACTAGCAGGCCATATCCCACTGAAAAACGTCTGGGGACAGCCACCCAACCAAGGGGCCCATCATCTAAGGGGCTCATTGCCTTAAAGCAAGATAAGAGGAGCACATTGCTTGATATCACCTCACTGGTAATGTACTAAAAACTTTTTTTATATAAGCATTTTTTTATATATGCATGCTTAAACCAATCAGCTAGCTGAGCTCCAACAACTCTTTGGACATTAATTTTCACGGCATTTTTGTTACTACTGCTGTTTGTTCTTTATATATATATTCTTTATATATATATATTATTTTTTCAATATTTTATTATTTTATATTTTTTATACACATTTCTATTATCAGCATATTTTATTTGCTTATATCCCAATAAATAGTTTTTAACCGCTAATTCATTTTTAATAAGACTATCATTTATATATAGGTATACGGCACATTCATGCCATAGACATATTCGCCACTAAACCACCACCTTAAACCACTACACTGACTATTCAACCATATGTCCATGCACAACAGATAAGAAGTGTGCACATCAAAATATATATTCTAATGTCTGCGATCGGTGATAACACTGATTGCAGACACTTAACCCGTCAGATGCCATGGTCAAATGTGTGTCTGCTGTATAAAATCACATTGGAATATGAGAAATGCAATCTGAGGAAAAAAGTCAACAAAAAATGTTAAAAAAGGCAATTCAAAAACTGAAATGACCCCACTTTCCACAAAATGAAAATAAACAATAAAAAATAAACATCATAAGCATCAATGCATCTGCAAACGCCCATAATATTAAAATATAAAAAATATTTAGCTGTATGGACTTCACCTCTCCAAAATTGAACAAGTGATCAAAAAGTACACACTCCAAAATGGTATCAATGAAACTATAGATTGTCCCAGCAAAAAATGAGCCCCCACACATTTCTGTAGAAGTAAAACTAAATAAGTAATGGGGGTCATTCCAAAGATTTTCTTTTTTTTAAGTATTAAAGCACAAGAAAAACTATACAAATGTGATATTGCTGTAATTGTTCTACTCAGTCACTGACAGCTATCTCTGCATATAATCTTACTAGTAAGACTGCCCACTGGACTCCTAAGCCCAGAATGTGCAGTAATTAAACTGAACAAAATGCAAGTAAGGCCTCATGCACAGAACGTTGACGGATGGTGCTCATATAGTGGCCTGTAAACACCGTATGTTTGTAAGCCGTATCATGGATGTGGACCAATTAACTTGAATTGGTCCGCAATCTGGAAGGTGCGGTGTGGAAAGGAGGCACGGAACCCCAAGAAAGCACTACCTTCGTGGGTTTTCTGTCTGTGCCTTTGCCCTCACTTCTTTTTTTCTGGTGTGGACCATTGCATGCGGATCGCGGACCCAATTCAAATGAATGGGTGGGGTCCTGCATCCACATAGAGCGGTCCTACGGTCGGTGCCCACACTTTGCGGACCGTAATCTGCAGTCCACAGCACGGGCCCGGCCGGCACACATTCGTGTGCATAAACCCTTGAACTGAATCTTTTCCCAAAAACTATATACTAACCTGCTTAGCTCCTCCTGCTTAGCTCCTCCTGCTTTATAACTCATTGCCCAGAGATATCTTGTCATATGCGTTAGTACCATATGATGGCAGTGGCACCTGGAGTGACTATGGCTCCATAATATGAAATTGTAATGACTCTGTGCGCCTCTGTACAAGTTCTGCTCCAGTATTTTTTAAGATTCACAAGGGAGATCTATATTACACAGAAATGTAGAACTGAACGAAGGAGCCTTTTTCCCAGATATGAAATGTTGATACTGCTGGAAGTGTTATATGGTCCTCGTGCGCTACGTGCTCAGCTGCTGTATATTATTAAAGTAGAAAATTATTTCATAAGAATTGACCCCAATGCTCTGTTCTGAATAATCGTTAAACAAGGTTGTCTCACTTCAGCAAGTGGCATTTATTATGTAGAGAAAGTTAATACAAGACCCTTACTAATGTATTGTGATTGTCCATATTGCCTCCTTTGCTGGCTAGATTCGTATTTCAATCACATTATACACTGCTCATATCCATGGGGTTATGACCCCTGCTGCAGCACAGACCGAAGGTGGCTGGGCCAGGAGCTGCTGCGCATGTTTGCCTAGGTGCGCTTTCACACTCCTGGCCATCAGAGAGGCTGGCTCTTTTTCCTATAGTGTGCAAGCACGTCCACTGCTGCTGGATTGCAGGGTGGTCTTGTATAATGTGATGGAAAAATGAATCCAGCCAGCATAGGAAGCAATATGGACAATCACAATACATTAGTAAGTGGCTTGTATTAGCTTTCTGTACATGCTAAATACCATTTGCTGAAATGAAACAATCCCTTTAAAGGGGTTCTGTAGTTTTTTCAAACTGATGATCTATCCTCTGGATAGATCATCAGCATCTGATTGGCGGGGGTCCGACACCCGGGACCCCTGCCGATCAGCTGTTTGAGAAGGCAGCGGCGCTGGAGGAGCGCCGCGGCCTTCTCTGTGTTTACCGCAGGCCCAGCGACGTCACGACTACTATCACTGGCCTGGGCGCGGCTAAGCTCCATTCATGTGAACGGAGCTTAGCCCCGCCCAGGCCAGTGATACTAGTCGTGACGTCACTGGGCCTGCGGTAAACACAGAGAAGGCCGCGGCGCTCCTGCAGCGCCGCTGCCTTCTCAAACAGCTGATCGGCGGGGGTCCCGGGTGTCGGACCCCCGCCGATCAGATGCTGATGATCTATCCAGAGGATAGATCATCAGTTTGAAAAAACTGCAGAACCCCTTTAAAGTGATTATTCAATACCATAAACTGCCCCCCATACGCCGGACCCCTCACAGGGAATATACTTACCTGGCCCCCCTGCGCCACTCCTGGTCCCCACACCGCCGCTGCTGCTTCTCCACGTGTAGGGACAGGGCAAGCCTCCGTAGTGTCACCTGCGATGCTAGTGGCTCATGCCCGTCTCCGCCTGCCATTGTCTGCTCCCCCCTTCCCCGACACTGGATGTTTTCTTCCGTGCACAAGGAGAAGCAGCAGCGGCAGGGCGGGGACCAGGGGGGCGCGGGGAGCGGGGTAGATATATTCCCTGTGAGGGGACCGGTGTATGGGGGGCCTGTTTATAGTATTGAATAATCCTTTTAATATAAAATAATGTATAGAATAGGAATACATACATTGACAAAGAGAAGCCCAACATATAGAATATTTGTTTACAAGTCATACATTTCGGTGGAGGGGGCGAGCAGGATACTGGAATATTATTTTACTTGCTGAGCACTTTCGAGCCAGGAATGATTGATCATATCATAGTAGGATAGAACTAGTCACAGCAAAGCAGCTGCTGAGTGAATAAAACATGTGGCAGATATTGTTTCCTGTGATGAAATTCACTATTTATGACATCCACGCTGCCATCTGTATAAACATGTCCCATTGCCAAAACACCAATGTAGAAGGAAGTGTGGGTGCTGCCTATAATATATGCATATACCCATATGTATATGCATATATGGGTGGCCCCAAATTGAGGGTCTGTGGCCCCACGGCGACATAGGCCTGAAGCCCTGGTGGATGTGGATATCCACCAGGTGCTCTAACTGTATATATATAGATATGTGTGCATGTGCCCCATTAGCATGCACCTATGTCTATATATATTTATATATATATATAATGTCCCCTTTATACATTGCCCCCTGTTTATGATGCCCCCTTTCCTATGCGTACCTCCGGAGCTTGTAATTACCTCCGCCTCCGCCCGGGAAACAGCGCGGGCCGGCGCGGTGACGTCACAGCACCGCGCCGGAACTCGTGCACATGCTGCTTCTATAATGGAAGCGTTCACTAGTATTTTCTCCATAAGATGAACAGCAGCATCCTGCTGCTAGAAGTCATGTATACTGCAAAGTGCAAAAGTATATTATCATGTCATATATGCATTTAGTCTGTATTCCTAACTCACAGCCACCACTAGATGGGGCTGGTGTCTCCCTCTACATAAGGAGAGGAGTGTGTCAGCATAGTGCAGAGTCAGTGAGCAGTTCGGTGAGTGTAGTCTAATCCAGTCTGAACCAGCAAAGAGTAAAGATGTAGAACTCACATGGACTTGGATCCACCCAAGATAGAGCCAAAACATCCCTAAAGTGGGCCAGATAATAGAGAGGTGTAGAAGTGAGAAGTCTTCAAAGGACTTATTTGACTCTACGGCATTCTGTGTTCAGGAGAAGCCACTAGTGCCTGAGCACAAAACAGTTTGGCCGACCTGTATGCAGGGGCATAACTACCATAGCGGCAGACCATGCAACTGCTATGGGGCCCAGGGCAAGAGGGGACCCAGTTGGGATCATGCCCTCTTCTAATGGAGGTGAAAACTTGGTCAGGACTCTACCCTCTAAAGGAACAACTTATAGCAAATGAAGCAGTGAAAAAATGGCTCAAGGATCATTGAAAAGGGTTTAGGCAGAAACCCTTCTGTCCTCTGTGGGGGGCCTGGTTTGATCCTTGCTAATGGATCCTTGCTAATGGTTCATTACTTCTATGCCACTGTCTGTATGTACCTCCACATCCCAAGGTGGGAGCGTGGATATGCAACCTGTCAAAGAATGGAGTAGAGGAGTTTGCCTGCCGTTAAGGAGGATCACCCTATTGGTTTCATTGCAGTGCCTTAAGTGAAATTATGACACCCCACATCTGTCATCTGAAGTCATTTAGTAAAGTGCAGGATAAGGAAGATTGCTTAAAACCTTAAAGAGACACTGGTTTGGCCTATGCATATCTGTGCATCTGTGAGAACTGTACCATCTGAGGATACTTTATTTCTGTGTAACATCAACAACTGTAAGTACGACTACTGCACCCATTCGGCCACCCACATGTGGCCCAGTCGCTTAAGCACTGCCATTTCCCCTCCACTTTTGAGGGAAAAAAGGTGCATCTTATGGAGCAAAAAATATGGTATATTACTGTCACTTTGAGATTACTAATGTTTTGGGATAAAAGAGCTGGAAAGGTGTCAGATACAGTCGTAAAAAACCCTAGAGTGTCATACACATACACTTTTCAGGGATATTGAAGCGCTTTCAGTTATCAAATCTGACTTTCCATTCACTCGAATTGGACCAAAAGCGAAAATTGGGAAATTCACTTATCTCTTCTGGTCAATTTTCCCAAACTTTGGAATATTAAATTTGCCTCAATATGGAGATCTTGGCTTATTAAGAATAGTCTGTGAGTGCCATCCAGATGTTGCTCCTAGTCATATAAACTTGTTCACCAAGTTGGTCTAATCATTGTTCCTGCAAATCATGTCTTCTCTCTGCCTTGCACCCAACAATCTACAGATACCAAGTGCACCCCAGCCTTGACCCAGGCTGTGCCCTGAGGGGAACAAAGGGTGCGCTCCTCCCTTCACTGTGCATGCAGCCCCCTGGGGAACTCTGCAGCTGGATCTACCGCCATCATCTGGACTCCTACCTCTCCACCCATTGTCTTCCCATGCTGGGCCAGACCTTGTTTTCTTGGCATTTCGTCCTAAATTAAAATCTAAAATGTAGAACTATCTACTGCTGCTTTATCCTTTGGCCTCAACTGCTTTACCTTGCTGGTTGCATTTGTTGCCTTTTTATGTGTAATCATTGTTTGAATCTATGTAATAAAACCCCCTGATTTGTGCTGATGGGATGAGGCAGTTGTGCAACCCTATTCCAGTCCAACTCATCTATAACAGGTGCCTATTACAGTGGTCTCATTTGCTTTCTGTTAAACATTTAATGCTATTACTGCAGCCAGTGAAAGGGAATTTGGTTTAAAAGAAAGTTAAAATAAAGTGTTTTTAAGAGATGTGAATTACAAGTGACACCGTCTGTCACCTATGAGGGGCCGGAGCCTCCAAGGGAATAAGGTAAAATATCATCGATTCTAAATAACATTATCTTTCCTAATGCATCCTGACAGTCTGGTAATCACTGCAATTTATTCTGAGCCGTGCGATCTAATTGCCAGCATTGCACTGATCCTTTGAGCACAGGAGTGCCAATTCATATGTGCTTCACCCAGGCTATAAACATGCCACTCGATGTACCATAGCTTACAGAATAATAAGACAACCATGTCCATACACATTATTAATGCCGCTCTCATATTAGGACTCATTTCCAGCCTAATCCATTGCGTAAAAAAGATTTGCATTTTATGTGTTTCTTGTTCCGTGTCCTTGAGCCGGAGCAGAGATCTGTAGTCATTGCCAGTCTTGGGCAATTTTTCTGTCTGGTCCCTCTCTTCAGCTGTTCAATAGATCCAAACCTATTGTCCATGGCACTACTGTTGCATAAGCAGTGAGCCCTTGGGGAGCAGAGGATGGGAGTGGTAGTGGCTCTGCCTATAGAATGTGTCACATTGGTTTCCCTCAGGCCATTGCTACCTAGGGCCGGTGAAGTGAGAGGAGGGCACACCATTTCTTCTTCTTCCCTCAGGGCACCTCCTGTAGTTGGAGCTCCTGCCTGATGATAGTTTGGGGTGCTCATGATGTTGGTGGTTGTATGAGTGCCTGGCAGGAAGTGTAGTAGTGCAATGGCCAGCAAATGGTGTAGTAGGAGTCAGTAAACCAGGCCGAGGTGGAAGAATAGTTGTCTCACTTGAGTGCCAAATAGGAGTTGTAGTACATCCAAAAATAATCAGTACATAATGCAAATCCTTTTCCCAGATGGCGAGGTATGGAGGCTGGTAAAATGGTAAATAATGGCACTCTTGTTATGCTATCTTGCTAAAGTCTCTCTCTCTCTAGAAACTCTGGCTAGCAACTGTGATCTGGCAACTGAAGGTATTGTGACCACTGTGGGATACAGATTTTAGAGGCATATGTGGTTAAATGTGATGGGTGTCCTCACAGGCAGCAAAGTCTGTATAACTGTAATCACAGGTTACATTTCTGACTCCTATGCTCTAGACATGCAGATTATGCTCTAGCAACTCCCCATAGGTCGGTTAGTCTCTGGATTCTGAGGCCTAAGGAGTAGGAGCACATGGAGTTGCTTCCTCCCTCCTCCCTGACTAGTCTATACTCCCCCTTAAGACAGAAAAGTCAGACCAATCCAACCCTGCCAAGAGAGGAGAAACATGTGACAACCATGTCAGTGCCAACCTCATACCAGGTCATGCTGGTTGTACACCGCAATACATAACAGTATAAACATTACAAACCATTATTTGCAGATACCCGTTATACTGAGGTATTGCACATATACCATCATCCCATGTTCTTTGTATATTTTCCTGGAGCGATATTGTGGTGATAGTTAATCACCAGTCTCACTGGTCACATTTCGTGCATGTTATTTATTGGATGCAGGTGTCATGTAAATGTAAGGAAGTTCATTGCTGCAGGAAAATAAAGACTGGTTCTGAGGGATTTAACAGGTAAGTAATTTTGTTTCCATTCTGTATACTGTATAACATTTTCTGTAGCTAGTTTAAACTCTCAGAAACCCCCAACTAAAGTCTGTGGATGAGCAGGAGGCAATAGCTGTGCTTGTAGCTCCAAGGAAGGAACTGTATGCATAGACACCATAGCACTGTAGAGTTCTTTCCATAGCAACTCAAGAATACAGATAGCTATGCATGTAGGCACGGACTACTCTTTGCTCCAAGTCCCCTGAGTTGCTCTTATTTGCAGAATTTTGACCTTGTCTATTTTACATGTCCTAAGGATAGGTCATCAGTACCGATGAGCAAAGTTTTAAAAAATTCTATTCAGTAGCCTCACTGATAGTTTTCAACAAAATTAGCAAATTAATTTGTGCGTTAAATCAGGCCTATCCCGGCCTGCAGTTAAACTTTAGTGTATCCTGGTGTACATGCATAGCTAGTCCTTTCTGGTAGCGAAACAGTTACTGTGCATTTGAATGACAGGCAGGTCACATATATGGCCGTGCACATCATCGTGCAGGCCCCCAACATTCCTAGCTAACCAAAAAAAAAAAAGCATACAGCATCCTTCAGTAAAGCAAAAAAATAAAAAATGCTGCGTGCCCTAGTCCTGTTATGGCACTGCACTGCAAACACATGCATTTGAATCCCTTCTGTTAGATGTAGAATGACTGTGCATCACTATAAGGTCTCATGCACACGAATGTATTTTCTTTCCATGTCCGTTCTGTTTTTTTTTTTTTGGCGGACCACATATGGAAACATTCATTTCAATGGGTCACAAAAAAAAAAAGGAAGTTACTCCAAGTGCATTCCGTTTCCGTACGTCCATATTTCCATTCTGCAAAAGAAATAGAACATCTCCTATTCTTGTCCGCATTACAGACAAGGATAGGACTGTTCTATTAGGGGCCAGCTGTTCTTTTCCGCAAAATACAGAATGCACACAGACGTCATCCATATTTTTTGCCATCCGTTTTTTGCAGACTGGCCGTGTGCATGAGGCCTTAGGTTTAGTTCACACTTGGTGAGTAATTTTCAGCCCAAAGCAGATACAGATCAAACCCACAGAACAGGTGCAGATTTATTCATGATACCTAATCCAAGAGGAGGCTTGGCTCCTAAATTTGCCTCACAATTGATGGAAATAACCAAACAGCAGAAGTGACTTAACCATGCAGTGGCCCGAAATTCAAGGAGTGGCTCCATGATAGTGGGGACGGTGTCATCAGTAAGTGTTTAGTGAAGAAACCACCCACCAGCAGCAGGACATGGAGCAGAACCTGAAGCAGCAGGTGGTGGCATACTTGGACTACACCCTGTCACCCCAGATCCAAGATCCCCTGGACTACTGGGCAGCCAGAGCTAAAGTATATTACAAAAATGATTATATTCACAGTAAAAAAAAAAATGACAGTTACACTTAAAGGCTGACATTTATAATAATTTGTCTGACTAAAAAATGGCTGACCCTGGTAAAACTACATAAAATGCACTCACTAATGTCCACAGTGTTGAGTAAGATGCGGCCATTTTATGGTTGAACAGGAAGCGCTATGTGACCAATATCCCCTGTGGTTTACTTTAACTCTGGGCAAACACCAATGGATTTATCTACAATTATTATATGACCTAGAAAATATTTGCTTTCCCCTTTGCTGATATGATATAATCCCATAGTGTTGCAATCGTTCTTTGTAAATTTCCAGTGGGATTTACTTGTTCATTTGCCATGCCCTAGCAACAGCTGGCTGTAACGCAAGCGTCATATTACTTTCAGCCAGGATTGTGCATGTAAAATTGTAATAATCACAAGCCCAAATGTATAATCATCTGCAAATTACAGCATTTATACTCAATGTGTGGAAATTAAGTCACTTCTCATTACTATTTCCAGAACATTGACAACATTTTCCATGGAATTTCTGTAATTTGCTGTATTCTACATAATTTGTAGTAAGGGCTACATTATTCCTTATAACACACTCTACAGCTGCTGCTGAACATCTTTTTGGCAAGTTGGGCCTCATTCACACATCTGATGATGACGTCCGTGACAAGACAGTCAGTATTTCGTCTGTGAAGATGTCTTTGAAGGGTCCGTTGTTGGTCCATGTGACATCCATATTCAATGTCCACTGCTGGGCTCAAAAGGGAGCACCCTGACTACCAACAGTCAGTAAAAAAAAAACACTGCCAAAGCACGGATGCCATCCACGTTCTGTCAGTGGTCTTCACTGACCCATAGACTACTATGGTCATGCTTGGTCCGAAATAGTGCATGTCTCTATTGCCTTTCCGCTGACCCATGTTAGAGTTTGTGAATAAACACATTAAAATCAGTGGGTCATGAATGCGACCGTTTCTTCAGTATTCTGTCCACATTTTTTGGGGCTAGCACACTGACCCATGCATTACTATGGGGCCATGCGCACATCTGTATTTTTTGCTGTTCCGTGTGGCCATTCCGCAACTTATAGAATGTGTGATAGAATGGTCCACTTTATGGACCAGAATGGTCCTTTCTATTGATGGGAGTCAGAAAAATACAGAATGTACATTCGGTATCCGTATTTTATGTATCCGTATGCTGTGGAGTGAAATACGGACACAGTTGAGTGCATGTGGCCTAAGCATTAAGTAGGAGGCTTCATGTTCACTTTTCATTGATGTGAAACTCCCTCATCCTTTTCAAAAAGAAGGTCTGCATTACCTGTAGTGAGTATTATGATGTTCTGGAGTAGCAGGGGCATAGAACTGTCTTACTACCTAATATTATGATTCTACTACGTTGATACCTAGGCATGGAACATTTCCCAACAATGCCTTCTCACAATCTGTAGGTTTGTGTCTTTCAGTTGCCCTTTTGAAATAAAATGGTTAGGAAAATTATAAAGAATGACAGCTGTAGACCCAAAATGATAAAGTTGCCTAATTCTCAACTCCACCAATCAAGAAAATGAAGGGCCTCTTCACTGTTTCATTTCTGCAGCCCTCCCAGCCATCTGGCTATGCAGAGAACTGAAGGTCACCTCATTAACTTGAATCAGGCCATGCTGAAGTTTGCTGCACATTTTCAGGATTTTCTAGAAATACCTAGTATGTCAGCACTTTGTAAGGTGGGAATACGTTTCTAAGTAAAAGTTTATGAAAAATTTTGAATGCGACAGTAAAAAAGCAAGATATATAATATAACTGAATTTTCTAATGAGGCCTTATTGTGATACCACATTGCTTGTAACTGTGACTGGACTGTATCTAACATAGTTTATACGGTTGAAAAAAGACACAAGTCCATCAAGTTCAACCAATGTATAGGTGGAGCCAGACTTCTACACATTTTCATAAGCATTAATGTTATTTAATAAAAAAAAATAATCTAAACCTTTTTTAAAACTGTCCACTGTTCCTGCTTTGACCACATTCTGAGGTAGACTATTCCACAGATTCACCCTTTCTAAAGTAAAGAAACCTTGAAGCCTCTAGACTGAACTTTATCTTCTCCAGATGGAGGCAGAGCCCCCTTGTCTTTTGAGGGGAATTTAAGTGGAACAGCTTTTCACCATATTTTTGTTCGGCCCATTTATATACCGTATATGTATAAGTTAATCTTGCCCCCTTTAGACGCCTCATCTCAAGACTAAATACATTTAATACTTTTAATCTTTCCTCATAACTTAGACCCTCCATGCCCCTTGTCAGGTTAGTTGCTATTAGAGATGAGCAAATCGATTTGTTGATTCGTATCGAATCTTGGAAATGTTTAGCTGCGAATCCGAATATTAGGTGATTCACTTCGGATTTGTATGCATTCGCTACATAGTGTGTCCTATAAATTATAGGCTATTGCAACGTATAAGTTACTGTATACGCTGTTGCGTACGAATTCAATTTGTTAGCGAACTTTTACTGTTAGTTCGTTTATCGTGTGCAAAAGCCCGGGAAGAAAGCGGTCACCTGATCTAGTGGGCAGGGCTTGCTCTGATTGGCTCAGGCTCGGTAAGCCAGTGACGCATCACTTCTGCTGCGACTGGTGAGACGAGTAGAAGCACTGTGTGTGAAGTTCTGAGACCTGTTTTGTGAAAATTTGATGTAATAGCTCTGGGAATCCATATTACACATATCAGGGATACTGCAGGGCAATTGCAGGGCCAGTTCAGGGATAGTATTTAATCAAGCAGGGAGAGAGAGACAGGGAGAGATAGGGAGAGAGAGTGAGATACAGGGACAAAGACCAGCTGCAGGGCCACAGAGTGAATTGAAAAATGTCTGGAATGAATAAGCAAAAGGGGTCCAGTTCCAGCCAGACTTTGAGCTCTAAAAAAAGGAGAAGGTGGCACAGGGCAGCAGTGCCAAAAGACCTGTAGCCGGAGCATCTACTAGTAGTATTCACAATACTTGGCCGTTGTTCCACCAGGCTAACCCACCGAGGCGCAAAATTGTAGTGGAGGAGAAAGTGAATGAGGTAGTGGAGTGGATGGCACCCTCATCTCAGTCTCAGCCGGATGATGTGCTGTCATCTGCTGATACAGTATCCATATGTAAGCAGGGGTCAGACTCATCCTGCTCCACCATTCCACTCAAGCAAACCCCGTCATTTTCTGCCACCTCTTCAGTGTTCCCTCCTAGTGGTGTCCCTTCTGCAATTTCTAAAAAAAAAAAGCCATCGAAGCCCACCTTATAATCCGGCGGTTATAGAGGACAGCCTCCCTGAGGATTTCTTAGAGGGCAGTCAGAGTTTGGACTGCCCGGAATTGTCGGTTGGTGGGGAACAGCCTAATTTGCATTCCGAAAAATGTGTTGTGGAGGAGTCTGATGATGAATCTGATGTGTTAGACCGGAGGACCTGGGAAGCGGATCGGGCTGGTGAGGAGGATTTGAGCTCAGAGGAGGAGGGTGGTTCTAGTAGTGGCAGCAACAGAGGGCAGAGGCAAGTTAGGCCCAGGGCTAGTGCTTCCCTGGGAACTAGCGAGACCCCAAATATAGTGGGGCCGGCACCAGGGTGTAAGCGTGCAAGGGCTACAAGCTTGGCCAGCTGTGGAGGGCGCACATCGGGTGTGTGGAAGTATTTTACCACTCTGCCGGGGGAGAGCAGCATGGCCACGTGTAATTTGTGTAAACAGAAATTGAGCCGTGGGAAAGCCACAAATGTTGGGACCACTGCTCTGTGGAACCATTTGAAGCGGCCTCATGCTGGCAAATTAGAGCAGCCCATTAATACTAAAGAGCTGGTTACTTCTCCCGGGGTCCCTTCTGTCAGGCAGGCCGCATCCAGGGCCATAGCTCAGCCCGCATCCCGGGGTGTAACTAGTACATCCACCTTATCGTCGCCCAGTGCGTGCATGTCTCCACCATCTCTCATTCGGCAGCCGTCCATTGCCGAGTGCGTGGCCAGGAAGCAGTTTTACGCTACAAGTAATCCGACAGTGCGCAAACTGAATGGTCACCTGACAAAGTTGCTGGCTGTGCAGTCTCTGCCGTCCCAGCTGGTTGACTGCCCAGCTTTTAGGGAGCTAATGGCTTACGCTCAGCCACGCTGGCAGGTCCCTAGCCGGCATTACTTCTCCAACAAAGCTATCCCCGCAGCTGTCTCTGTGCAGCACGGTGCCCGTCACGGTGGACACCTGGAGCAGTGCTTACGGCCAGGGACAATACATGTCCTTTACTGCCCACTGGCTGAATGTATTTTGTGGCAGCGAGGCAGGAACCCCCCAGCAACCAGGTCAATTGCTGTTGGCACCTCCACGTGCTTTCCAGCCAGGATTGCAGCAGACCACCCAACAACTATCCGCTTCCACCTCCACAGGCAGTCTGCTTGCTGGAGCGTCAGGGCAGCGAGTTACCCCCGCTCCTTCATATCACATGTGCCAGGTGAAACGCTGCCATGCAGTGTTAGACTTAGTTTGTCTTGGCAGTAGCAGTAGCTGACTCCACGGCAGCTGGAAGTGGGCAAGGTAGTGAGTGACAATGGGACAAATATAGTGGCAGCGCTGAACCTGGGTCCAGCAGTGCCAAAAGACCTGTAGCCGGAGCATCTACTAGTAGTATTCACAATACTTGGCCGTTGTTCCACCAGGCTAACCCACCGAGGCGCAAAATTGTAGTGGAGGAGAAAGTGAATGAGGTAGTGGAGTGGATGGCACCCTCATCTCAGTCTCAGCCGGATGATGTGCTGTCATCTGCTGATACAGTATCCATATGTAAGCAGGGGTCAGACTCATCCTGCTCCACCATTCCACTCAAGCAAACCCCGTCATTTTCTGCCACCTCTTCAGTGTTCCCTCCTAGTGGTGTCCCTTCTGCAATTTCTAAAAAAAAAAAGCCATCGAAGCCCACCTTATAATCCGGCGGTTATAGAGGACAGCCTCCCTGAGGATTTCTTAGAGGGCAGTCAGAGTTTGGACTGCCCGGAATTGTCGGTTGGTGGGGAACAGCCTAATTTGCATTCCGAAAAATGTGTTGTGGAGGAGTCTGATGATGAATCTGATGTGTTAGACCGGAGGACCTGGGAAGCGGATCGGGCTGGTGAGGAGGATTTGAGCTCAGAGGAGGAGGGTGGTTCTAGTAGTGGCAGCAACAGAGGGCAGAGGCAAGTTAGGCCCAGGGCTAGTGCTTCCCTGGGAACTAGCGAGACCCCAAATATAGTGGGGCCGGCACCAGGGTGTAAGCGTGCAAGGGCTACAAGCTTGGCCAGCTGTGGAGGGCGCACATCGGGTGTGTGGAAGTATTTTACCACTCTGCCGGGGGAGAGCAGCATGGCCACGTGTAATTTGTGTAAACAGAAATTGAGCCGTGGGAAAGCCACAAATGTTGGGACCACTGCTCTGTGGAACCATTTGAAGCGGCCTCATGCTGGCAAATTAGAGCAGCCCATTAATACTAAAGAGCTGGTTACTTCTCCCGGGGTCCCTTCTGTCAGGCAGGCCGCATCCAGGGCCATAGCTCAGCCCGCATCCCGGGGTGTAACTAGTACATCCACCTTATCGTCGCCCAGTGCGTGCATGTCTCCACCATCTCTCATTCGGCAGCCGTCCATTGCCGAGTGCGTGGCCAGGAAGCAGTTTTACGCTACAAGTAATCCGACAGTGCGCAAACTGAATGGTCACCTGACAAAGTTGCTGGCTGTGCAGTCTCTGCCGTCCCAGCTGGTTGACTGCCCAGCTTTTAGGGAGCTAATGGCTTACGCTCAGCCACGCTGGCAGGTCCCTAGCCGGCATTACTTCTCCAACAAAGCTATCCCCGCAGCTGTCTCTGTGCAGCACGGTGCCCGTCACGGTGGACACCTGGAGCAGTGCTTACGGCCAGGGACAATACATGTCCTTTACTGCCCACTGGCTGAATGTATTTTGTGGCAGCGAGGCAGGAACCCCCCAGCAACCAGGTCAATTGCTGTTGGCACCTCCACGTGCTTTCCAGCCAGGATTGCAGCAGACCACCCAACAACTATCCGCTTCCACCTCCACAGGCAGTCTGCTTGCTGGAGCGTCAGGGCAGCGAGTTACCCCCGCTCCTTCATATCACATGTGCCAGGTGAAACGCTGCCATGCAGTGTTAGACTTAGTTTGTCTTGGCAGTAGCAGTAGCTGACTCCACGGCAGCTGGAAGTGGGCAAGGTAGTGAGTGACAATGGGACAAATATAGTGGCAGCGCTGAACCTGGGTCAATACTCGCATGCTGCCTGTATGGCACATGTCCTAAATCTAGTGGTGCAAAGATTCCTAAAAACATTCACTGGCCTGCGCACAGTGCTGGCAAAGTCACGGAAGCTTTGCACTCATTTCAGCCATTCATATGTATCTCGCCACGCTCTGGTGGAACTGCAGCGTCAAAACGGTCTTCCGCCACACCGCTTAATAGGTGACGTGCCAACCCGGTGGAATTCCACTCTTCATATGTTGCAGCGACTCCTAGAGCAGAGTAGAGCAGTGGACGATTTTGTCCAGCAGCAGCCATAATTTTCCACCATAGGGAGCAGGTGCGGCTTTGAATTCCGGCAGTGGAGGCTGGTCCGAGATGCCTGCACTGTTTTAAGGCCCTTAGAAGAAGCCACCAAACTGGTCAGCCGGGACAGCTACGGTATGAACGACATAATTTCAATAATATTTGTGCTGGAAAAGACACTCAAGCTCATGCAGCAGGGGGCAATGGGGGAAGGAAATCCTGGCCATTTGGGTACCCGCCATGCTGTCACTGTAGGGGAGCCCCAACGCCAAAGTTCCCTTGCGGAGCAGGAGGAGGATGAGGATGAGGAGCTTCAGTTAGGGGAGGGGGAAGAGTAGGAGGATTTTAATGAGGGTGATGATGACCAGGAGGAGGAGGAGGAGGAGGAGGAGACACAGGTGGAGGATGAGGATGATGAGACACAGCAGTTTCTCAGAGAGAGGCTGAGATGGAAAGAAGTGGCCTCTCAGGCACGCTGGACAGGATGGCGAGTTGTATGCTCACATGCTTACGCACTGACAAGCGTATCCTAAACATAAGGCAGACTGACGAATACTGTCTGGCAATGCTTCTGCGGTATCAATCCAACATGGGGGATTGTTTTCCTCCCCAGGAAAGGGAAGAGAAATTAGTATCATTGCGGGAGAAGCTATGCAGTAACCTGGCCACAGCTTTCAGCCAGCCCCACCCTGCTGCCAGCTTGTCTGAGAAGGAGATCCAGCCGAGTCATCCACTTTCTGCCACAACCAGCAGCAGCCAGTTAAGCCTAATTAGTATGATGCAGGATTTTTTCTCTGCAGGCTCCCAACAGCTACAGCCAAGTGAGCAGGTCCAGATCACCCACCTCAATGAGCAGGTTCAGGCGTACCTGCAGTCTGGCTCACAAAGCCTCTTCTCAGACCACCTGGACTTCTGGGCAAGCAGATTACAGTGGCCGGAACTGTCCCACTATGCACTAGGTCTTCTTTCCTGCCCAGCCTTAAAGAAGAACTCCCGACAAAAATTTTATTCCATGTCCTGCTAGAAATGTACATGATATAATCTGTAGTGAATGTCATTTTCTTACCAGTGTCTGAATTTTTTACTTATATCATCCTGAAGTTTCTTATCTGTGTCATGTGACCAGCAATTAGACCCACCAACTCACACATAGACTTATGTGTGGACAGGAAGTCTAATTCTCTATGTTTTCCTATGAGACTGAAAGTGAGGCTCCCATAGGAATGAATAGAGCAGTTACTGGCTTTCTGTCCTGGGTCAGTTGGAGGTCAGGGAGTTGGTCACATGACCCAGCTACAATAAGAAGAGAGGTTTTTACTCACAGAAACAGTCACTGATAAGAAAATGATAATCACTACCGATTATATCATGCACCTTTCTAACAGGTCAGAGAATACAATTTTTTGCGGGATTTCTTCTTTAAGTGTCATGTCAGAGAGGGTTTTTAGTGCCGCTGGGGGGGTGGTGACACCCAAAAGGACAAATCTGTCACCGGGCAGTGTTCAAAAAAATACCTTTATAAAAATGAATAAAGGCTGGATTACATCCAAATTTCATACTCCTCTTGCTGATGATGATGGTGATTAGATCAGGCCTTGCAGGGCAGAATAGTCTGAGTGTCTTCCCACTGTTGCCGTCAGCCGGGCCATAATTTTACAGCCAAATGTCTTGTGTCATGTCATGGGCTGTGCGAACCCGAAGTCTCCAAAACCCTATTTCAAAACCAAACACTGTGGTCTACCTCCGCTTCTGTTTTCTATGCTTAGTAGGAGAGTAGCTGTTGTTAGTTAACGTTACTAATAGTTCTATTTAATATATATATATATATATATATATATATATATATATATATATATATATATATACACACACACACACACACACAGTACAGACCAAAAGTTTGGACACACATTCAAAGAGTTTTCTGTATTTTCATGACTATGAAAATTGTAGATTCACAGTGAAGGCATCAAAACTATGAATTAACAGGAATTATATACTTAACAAAAAAGTGTGAAACAACTGAAAATATCTGAGTGTGACATTTGTCTGGGTTGCACTTAAGCAGACCAAGTCTGCCTAATCTAATAGTTTCAGTGTAATTGCTCCATACTGCACAGGACTTAATAAAATACGTAATTTTGCTCTAACTTATCCACATATATATTAACTTGTTCAGATAGAACATGTTTGTGGGTTTCAGTACAGCAGGCCCATTTTTTATTTTTTTTTGGTATATATAATACACTTATATACAGAAAATGTTGAACCCAAGGGCTAAGGGTCGAGGGCGTGGGCATTCAAATACTGCAGGGGGCAGAGGCCGTGGTCCTGGGCAGGGTGAGAAAGTACCTGCTGATGAGGGAGCAGGGGAACGCCGCAGAGCTACACTCCCTAGCTTCATGTATCAACTTACAGGGACACGTGGTAGAGCACTGTTGAAACCACAACAGTGCAAACAGGTGATGTCGTGGATTGCGGACAATGCTTCAAGTAATTTGTCCACCAGTCAGTCTTCCACGCAGTCCACCCACGTTACCCAAGGGAGCACTCCTCTGGCTCCTCCACCTCAACCTCCTTCCCCCCAGTCTGCCCCCTCCCAGGAAAATTTGGAATGCGATCCGGCATACTCTGAGGAACTGTTTTCTGGACCCTTCCCAGAGTCACAAACCACTTCTCAGGTTGCTGCTGACCTCTTTCCCGATGCCCAAGTTTTCCAACTGTCGCAGTCTGTGGGTGATGACATTGTTGACTTAGTGGAAGAAGTGTGTAAAGAGGTGTCGGACGATGAGGAGACACGGTTGTCAGACAGTGGTGAAGTTGTTGTCAGGGCAGGAAGTCCGAGGGGGGAGCAGACTGATAAATCGGAGGATGACGAGGTGACTGACCCAAGCTGGGTTGATAAGCCGAGTGAAGGAGGTGCTTCTGAGGCGGAGGCGAGTGCTGCACCAGAACAGATTGGAAGAGGCAGTGGTGTGGCCAGAGGGAGAAGCAGGGCCAGAGCTGGTGCATCAGCAGCAACTGTTTCACGTAGTGAAGCTCCCGTGGCGAGGCCTAGATGTTCGCAAGTCTGGAGGTTCTTTAAAGAAATTGAGGATGACCGACGGACTGTGGTGTGCAACCTGTGCCACACCAGGATCAGCAGGGGTGCCACCAAAACTAGCCTAACCACCACCAGCATGCGCAGGCATATGAGTGCTAAACACCCCACTCAATGGAACCAAGGCTGTTCACCTCCTGCGGGTCACACCACTGCTCCTTCCCCTGTGTCACTCGCTGCCTCTGCTAGTCAACCCCCTGCCCAGGACCCCGGCACGAGCGCCTCCTGCCGGAAAACCACACCTTCGCCTACACGATCCTCCATAGCGTCCACCAATGTGTCCCTGCGCAGCGTTCAGCTGTTTTTACAGCAGACGCTGGAGCGCAAGAGGAAATACAGTTCCACCCACCCACATGCCCAAGCCCTCGACGTCCACATCTCCAAATTGCTGAGCCTGGAGAAGCTGCCCTATAGGCTGGTAGAGACAGAGGCCTTTCGCAACCTCATGGCGGTGGCTGCCCCTCGGTATTCGGTCCCCAGCCGCCACTATTTTTCCCGATGTGTCGTCCCAGCCCTACACCAGCACGTGTCACAGAACATCATCCGTGCCCTGACCAACGCTGTTTCTGAGAAGGTCCACCTAACCATGGACACGTGGACAAGTGCTGCCGGGCAGGGACACTATATATCACTGACGGCACATTGGGTTAACTTGGTGGAGGCAGGGACCGAGTCTGACCCTGGGGCCGCTCATGTACTGCCCACACCGAGGATTGCGGGGCCTACCTCGGTCACGGTCTCTCAGACGTACTATGCCTCCTCCGACCCCTCCTCCTCCGAATTACCATCCGTGGGCACGGCGCCTTCAGTCGGTAGCTCTAGGCGCAGCAGCACTGCTGTGGGTAAGCGCCAGCAGGCGGTGCTCAAACTGCTGAGCTTAGGTGACAAAATGCACACCACCCAAGAACTATTACAGGGCATCACGGCGCAGACCGATCTGTGGCTGGCACCGCTGAACCTCAAGCCAGGCATGGTTGTGTGTGACAACGGGCGTAACCTGGTGGCTGCTCTGCAACGCGGCAGACTGACACATGTGCCATGCCTGGCCCACGTGTTCAATCTCATAGTTCAGCGGTTCCTCAAGACATATCCCAATCTGTCTGATTTGCTCACCAAGGTGCGCCGCATCTGTGCGCATTTCCGCAAGTCGACCACAGATGCTGCCACTCTCAGGGCAGCACAGCACCGCCTACAACTGCCCGCTCACCGACTGTTGTGCGACGTGCCCACAAGATGGAATTCGACATTAAACATGTTATCCAGAGTATACCAGCAGCGCAGAGCGATTGTAGACTGCCAGATGTCAACTTCCACCAGAACTGGTAGTCAGGTCAGTCAGATTCCTCAAGTCTACAATGAGGAGTGGACGTGGATGTCTGATATCTGCCAGGTGTTGACCAACTTTGAGGAGTCAACACAGATGGTCAGCGGCGATGCCGCCATTATCAGCCTCACCATCCCGCTGCTTTGCCTGTTGAAAAACTCACTGCTCAGCATGAAGTCGGAAGCTTTGCGCTTGTCACAAGAGATGGTGGAGGAAGATACGTCGCTTGATAGCCAGAGCACCCTCCGGTCTGTTTCTCAGCGCGTATCGGAGGAGGGGGATGAGGATGAGGAGGAAGAGGAGGAGAATGTTGGCGAGACAGAAGAGGGTACCAATGCTCAGTCCTTCTTAAGCGTGTATGGGCTGAAGAGGAGGAGGAGGAAATGGAGAGTCAGGCCAGTGAGGAGAGGGAATTCTTGCGTGTTGGGACTCTGGCGCACATGGCAGACTTCATGTTAGGCTGCCTATCCCGTGACCCTCACGTTAGAAGAATTTTTTCAAACACCGATTACTGGGTGTTCACTCTCCTGGACCCACGGTACAAGCAGAACCTTTCCACTCTCATCCCTGTAGAGGAAAGGAGTATGAGAGTGAATCAACAGGCCCTGGTGCACAAGCTGAAACAATCCTTCCCATCTGACACCGCTAGCGGCAGAGGGCGTGGTTCTGTGGGCCAAGTAGCGGGGGAGAGGAGGCGAGCAGGTAGCTTGTCCAGCACTGGCAGGGGAACGCTCTCCAAGGCCTTTGCCAGTTTTATGTCACCCCAGCAAGACACTGTCACCTGTCCCCAGTCTAGGCAGAGTAGGGGTGAGCTTTACAGAAAGATGGTGAGGGAGTACCTAGCTGACCATACCAACGTCCGGACAGATCACTCTGCTCCATACAACTACTGGGTTTCAAAGCTGGACACGTGGCCTGAACTGGCGCTGTACGCCTTGGAGGTGCTGGCCTGCCCTGCCGCTAGCGTGTTGTCAGAGCGAGTATTCAGTGCAGCTGGTGGCGTCATCACCGATAAGCGTACACGCCTGTCAACTGACAGCGCTGACAGGCTGACGCTTATTAAAATGAACAAAGCCTGGATTTCACCGGAATTCAAATCTCCTCCGCGGGGAAAGCAGCTAAAGATTAACATTACTTATGTATCCGATTCCTCTTCTCTAGTCCTCCTACTCCTCCTCCTCCTTGTCGTCTTTGCCTAACGCTGACCCAAAACGCAATTTTTTAGAGGGCCAACTGGCACTCTTTAACAACAATTTTTCCGGAGGGCCCCCTAAAGGCCCTCTCTCCAAACAATTTTTCCAGAGGGCCACCTACAGGCCCTCTCTCTAAACAATTTTTCCAGAGGGCCACCTACAGGCCCTCTCTCTAAACAATTTTTCCAGAGGGCCACCTACAGGCCCTCTCTCTAAACAATTTTTCCAGAGGGCCACCTACAGGCCCTCTCTCCAAACAATTTTTCCGGAGGGCCACCTACAGGCCCTCTCTCCAAAGAATTTTTCCGGAGGGCCCCCTACAGGCCCTCTCTCCAAAGAATTTTTCCGGAGGGCCACCTGCAGGCCCTCTCTCCAAACAATTTTTCCGCAGTGTCAACTATAGACACTGTAAAACAATGTTTAAGGAGCGTCAAACAGACAGTCCAAAACAATTTTTCAGGAGGCACAAGTACCGACATTTAAAAAATATTTTTTTTTGCTGAGGGTCGACTTTATGTACTCCGAAAAGAAAAAAATTTTTGGAGGCTCAACAAAAGCCATTTCACTACATTCTCAGTCGGACAAAGTCATTGGTGGTGTAACCGCCATGCTGTGTCAGGCTAAATTTTTGGGTGCTTCACCAGCTACCTCATCTAACTTGGTCACTTGTTGGGGTCACCACCATGCTGTGTCAGGCTTATGCCTGCATCGTGTGGCTGGGGATAGGAGAGCAGTGCCAGCATGGGCATGGGTGATGGACCTTCGTTGCACCTAGTTGGGTGCTTCCCTAACATGTGATGGGCATGTGCCTCTCCTTTCTTGGTCTGGGTGAGCACAATTGCCATGAGGGTAACCACTAGGCTGTTGCAGGAGAATTTGGGGTAATGGTGGGATTAGGCAGCCTCAGAGGCATCCATGCATGCTGCCCCTGCTGTTTCCTGTCCATTTCCGTGGTGTTTCCATCATTTTCTGAGGTTTCCAGGTTTTCACCCAGCCTTCCCCAGCCAGAGCCTTGGTCCCCTGCAAAAAATGCTTGAGTCTCCCATTGACTTCAATGGGGTTCGTTACTCGAAACGAGCACCCGAGCATCGGGAAAAGTTCGTCTCGAATAACGAGCACCCGAGCATTTTAGTGCTCGCTCATCTCTACAGATGAGGCTTCACCAAAGCTTTGTAAAGTGGTAATATTACATCCATGTTCCGCTTATTACATTCCCTGTCATGCTAATTTAAAGGGTCCACTATACTAAGATAGCAATTATCATAATCTTGTCCAATAATCTAGTACAAGTCTGATCTGTTGTGTGTTGGAATTTCAAATTCTATCGCACTAATTAATTGCATTTTGTACGATTAGTATTATTGTCATGCACTTACCTGACTACACTGCACTATGGCGCTGATCTGTTGCTGCGGCAACCAGCCCAAGTGGGGCTGCATGACCTATCGGAGCCAGGACACCAGGCGAATCACATGCTTCCTTGTTAAAATCACAATTATTTCAAGCCAATTTGTTCCATATGTCAGAACAAGGTTAGAGCTTGTTTGATATTGCTCTTGTCCAATACTAATAAAGTTGCAATTTTAGGTTTCAAAGGGTATATCCACCTTTACAACCAATTAGCATTGCTTCAATCCATCTAAAATAAAAAAAGAAGCAACTTTTCAAATAATCTTGATTAAAAATCTTCTGTGGATTTGTGTATACAACTCTTATACAGACCTATCTGTTTCCTATGTGTTTCATTGGTTACAGTCTATAAACAAATTCTGTATTGTCTGAACCTGCAGACATACCCCATCCCATTTCTGTAGTATATCCATCATTGAAAATATCTTTAAAAAAAAAAAATAAATAATTAGATCTTGGCGAATCAACAAAAGAGGATGTTATTGCTTTGAAAACTCATTTAGTGGAGGGGAGGATTCTAACCCCATAAAAGTTTTCTTTCTGAAGCAGTCCTTCCATGACTTTTACAAGACTGGATTGTAATTAAGCTCTTGTATCTTTCCTGTAATTATACAAACATTTAAAGGAAATTTAATCAGCGGGGCACATCACTTGTCAGAAAGCAATGAAAGCGAAGAATATAACATGACAAATAGAAAGGGGTTTGGCAGGTAGACTCAAAATAATAAGCAATATATCTCAGATCATCAGTCACACTGTCTGGTTTTACGAAGCAACTTTACTCTCACAGAAATAACTACTTGAAGTTATTGAGACTCATTAAAGTTCTTGTCTCTTTTCCAAGTTTCTTCATTGTGTCCTGAACTGTTAATAGAAAATAGACTCCTATTATATTAGAGTGATGCATTAATTTGGATTCAAGAGCTATAAAAGTAAATATATGCATAGTCCATAATTCATAAGCAGCCTAGAAGGACTAGGTTTTGGGGGCTAAACCATGTTACACCATTTGCTTATTACGCATTGTGGAAGTGAAGGTGACCGGTCCACTCAGATCATTCAGCAAAGTTCACAAGGACTATCTTGCCCCTTGCCCTTGAGATAGGCTTTGGTGGGCCATGACCTGGGACAGACACCCATTTATAGAGCAAGGGGCTTGTACTAATGTTCTAAAAAATGATGTGCCTATTTTGCTCATAGCTTTGGAGATTTATATGTCTTCAAGTCATATTGACTCCATGTTGGAAGTTATGCTTTACTAATGAACACGGCCTATAAACCTTTGGTGGGGTATCATGATCTGGGACAGCCACCCAATCAATAGAAAAAGGGGGTAGTAGTAATAGTCTAAAAATGTAGGCATTTAGGTATCTCATAAGTCATATTGACTACATGTAGGAGATTACCTTAACCCTGTGTATATGCTTTACTGATGAACACAGCCTATAACTGCAGCTCTGTTGGCTGAATTTAGATTTCTATAAATGCCAACATGTAGTTGGGTTTGTAGGACAAATGCATGGAAGTTGAATGTATTCTCCCAGTCACTGGTATACTTACCATAGAAGCAGGTCATTCAACTGTTACAGGACTTCTAGTGGTGGCCTATTTAATAATAGCATAGCTCCCTGAGGTTTGGTAGAGTCTGAGGTTTGCATTCCTCTGATCCCAATACACAGTGATCCAAGATGAAGCCTAACATTAAAGGGGTAAAATATTGATCACCTATACGGATGGACTCCCAGCTCCTTAAGGGCTTGTTTTTTTGCAGGACAAGTTGTACTTTTTAATGGGTCCATTTACTATTGTATACAGTGTAGGACTTGTTCACATCAACATTATGTTGATGGACCTTATTTTCCGTCCTGTATAACAGAAACCAGGCGGATCTGTTATGCAGGCCCATAGACCTCTATTATGATGGATCAAAACGGAATGCCTCTAAAGGTTTCTGTTTTGCTTCCTGTCTTATGGATTCCGTTAACATGGTTATAACGGAAAGCCATAACGGAATATATAATGTTTATGTGAACAAGCTCGTAGTAGGAAGCTGAAAAAAAAAAATGTATTCAATTTTTTGGGGAGGCAAGTGAAGAAAAATGGGAAATCTGCCATATTGATATTTTTTTGGTGTTGTTAGACCCAGCGATGCCCATGATGTTTTATTTTTTATTGTTTATTAATTTTTTTTTTATTCTAGGAAAAGGGGAAGGGGTAATATTAAATATTAAATGTTTTTTGATAAACTTTTTAAAACTTTTTTTTTTTTTTATAGTGACCCTAGGTGACTATAACAAGCAATCATTAGATTGCTGCTTGCATTATGTATTGGATATCCATCAGAGAATACAGGATTCAGTAAATTCCAGTGTAGGGCTGCCACCTGCAGGCCGGCATTAGAAAATACTAGCAATCGGCCTGGAAGCCTTGTACAGGCATTACTGTTATGGGATGCCTTCCCAGTGTCAAGGTTGGGGTACATAGAAAAGGGAGATGTGATCCCTGAGCTCTCCCCAACCCCTGTCCCTGCCTAATTGCCTCCGTGTCCTAGGCGACACGGCGACAACCACGAGGACTGCAATTACACTTGACTAAGGTGCAGGGAAAAGGGAAAACAGAGACAAACAAAACACTGAAGAATCGTCAGCTAGCCGTGTCAGAAAACCAGAGATAACGTCAGTACAAAATCAGAAGACGGTAGAGTAGTCAGGTACGAGCCAAGGGTCAAATAAGCAGTAGAATACACACGATACAACGCACAAGCAGGAATAGCAAGGATTTGCAAAAACCGGCAAGGAGCAGAGAGGAAGGTAGGTATTTATGCAGGAAGATATCCCACCCCCAGGTTCTGAATGGACCAGATTCAGAGAAGCCACTCAGGCCAGCACCTGAGTATTAACCCTAAGTAGACAAACAAAACATGAAGATGGGCGTTGGCTCCAAAACAACCCCACAGTGTGAACATGGTTAAAGGCAAGGCGTAGGCACTAAACAGAAACACACAAAAACTCAGAATACTAAGCAAAACATAGAAACCTATGTTCTCCGGTGACCAGACCTGACAGTACCCCCCCCCCTCCACGAGGGGCCTCCGGACCCTTGGACCCTAAGGATGGTTTAGACGGATAGTCCCGATGAAAAGATTTAACCAATCGTGGAGCATGAACATCCCTAGCAGGGACCCAAGATCTATCCTCAGGACCGAAACCCTTCCAATGAATGAGGTATTGAAGAGAGTTCCTGACCAGTCTGGAATCAACAATCCTCTCTAGCTCATACTCGAGATCACCCTCCACCACAGACGGCGAGGGAGGGTCAGGGAGGGGTACCACAGGATCCACATAGCGTTTCGACAGACTCTTGTGAAACGTATTGTGAACCCACCAATCAGCGGGCAACGCCACCTTGAACGATACAGGATTAATAACATGAGTTACGGTAAACGGACCAATGAACCTAGGAGCCAATTTCAGAGACGGAACTTTCAACTTAAGGTTCTTAGTAGACAATAGGACCTTGTCACCCACAACAAAAGTTTCTGAGACAGTACGCCTACCTCTGGATGAATGGACCATTAAACTTTGTGCTCTTTTCAAGTTCTGCTGAACTTGCGACCACACTGTGCACAGTTGGTTAGTTATGGACTCAGCACGAGGGGTATCCGAAACTGACGATGAGGAGAAGGAAAACCTGGGATGGAATCCATAATTACAGAAGAAAGGAGATGTGAGTGTGGATGAACTAGTGTGATTGTTGATGGCAAACTCTGCTAACGGAAGATATGAGACCCACAGATGTTGACAGTCAGAAACAAAAAGACGAAGGTACTGTATGAGCTCTTGATTCATCCTCTCCGTCTGCCCATTAGTTTCGGGATGGAAGGCAGAGGAAAAGGACAATTTTACCTCAAGCTTAGAACAGAAAGCTCGCCAAAACTTAGCCACAAATTGTACCCCCCTGTCAGACACAACCTCATCAGGAATACCGTGGAGACGCACAATATGTTGAATAAATAGATCTGCCAATTCCTCTGCTGAAGGCAGCTTTTTTAGCGGAACAAAATGGCCCATCTTAGAGAAACGATCCACCACCACCCATATAACAGAGAACCCTTGAGAAAGTGGCAGATCGGTAACAAAATCCATAGACACGTTAGACCAAGGCCTGTCTGGCACTGGGAGCGGGAGAGGAGGTCCCTCAGGACGTCTCCTGGGGACCTTTCCTCGCGCACAGACCTGACAAGCTAGAATAAATGCATGAACGTCAGTATTCATATGTGGCCACCAGTAGTTTCTTTTCAATAGATCTAGTGTTCCCCGAACACCTGGATGACCGGCTAGTACGGAACAGTGTGTCTCCTCTAACACTCTCAATCGAAGGGATAAGGGAACAAACATTTTGCCTTCCGGAAGGTCTCTTGGGGCAGAATTTTGTTTGGAGCGAATTTGATCTGAGAGGTGAGAGAAGATGGCTGCCAAAACAATACCAGCTGGTAAGTTGTTACCAGGTTCCGACTCAGAACCCTCAGGGACACCAAAACTCAGAGACAAAGCTTCAGCCCTGACATTCTTGGTACCAGGTCGGAAAGTGACCACAAAATTAAAACAAGAGAAAAACAACGCCCATCTAGCCTGACGGGCATTGAGACGTTTTGCATTATCCAAGTACACAAGATTTTTGTGATCCGTGATCACTGTCACTGGGTGAAGAGCTCCTTCCAGGAAATGGTGCCACACTTCGAACGCCCATTTGATGGCAAGGAGCTCGCGATTCCCAATATCATAATTCCTTTCACAAGACGAGAATTTCTTGGAAAAGAATGCACATGGTCTGAGGTTAGTGAGAGCAGCTGACCCTTGAGATAAAACTGTCCCTACACCGACCTCAGAAGTATCTACCTCAACAATGAATGGCTGAGATAGATCAGATTGAATTAATACAGGCGCAGAGGAGAACGCTTTCTTGAGTTACTCAAATGCGGAGTACGCAGCAGGAGACCAGTTACTGGGATCAGCCCCCTTGCGGGTAAGATCCGTGAGCGGCTTGGCAATTACGGAAAAGTGCTTGATAAAATTCCTGTAATAATTGGCGAAACCAAGAAAACGTTGAAGGGATTTTAAATCCGTGGGCCGAACCCAATCCGCGATTGCCTGAACCTTACACGGATCCATCTGAACCTCGGAAGGGGTGACCACATAACCCAAGAATGAAACTTTTTGTACACAAAAAATGCATTTTTCTAGTTTAGCAAACAGAGAATGATTACGCAGACGGGATAACACCAGACGGAGATGTTTACGGTGTGAATCCAGATCAGAAGAAAATATCAGGATATCATCCAGATAAACCACCATAAAAACCCCAATACAGTCATGAAAGATATGATTCATAAAACCTTGGAATACAGCTGGGGCATTGCTTAAACCAAAAGGCATAACCAGATACTCAAAATGTCCCAGAGGCGTATTAAAAGCTGTCTTCCACTCATCTCCTTCCCGGATCCGAATCAGGTTATAAGCTCCCCGTAGATCTAATTTGGAGAACCAGTTGGCCCCCGGAACCTGATTCAGGAGGTCCGGGATGAGGGGAAGCGGTCCAGAGTTTTTAACAGTGATTTTATTAAGTTCACGGTAGTCAATACATGGTCTCAAACCCCCATCTTTTTTCTCAACAAAAAAGAAACCAGCCCCCGTAGGAGATTCAGAAGGCCGAATATGTCCTATAGCCAAACTCTCACCGATGTATTGTTTTAGAGACTCTCTTTCTGGCACAGACAGATATATGGGCCTTACACTGCGGGCCCCAGTGAACTAATTCCTGACTCACCCAATCAATAACCGGATTGTGCAGCTGAAGCCAAGGAAGACCCAGAATAATGTTCACAGACAAATTTTTCATTACGATGAAAGAACAATACTCAATATGTAGTGCACCCACCACCAATCTTATCTCAGGAGTACGGAATTTGACCAAACCGGCATGCAGAGGGGTCATATCGACACTAGACACCTGGATAGGAGGGGACAGGGGAATCAAAGAAGGCACAATTTGGGAAACAAATTCAAAATCAATAAAGTTGGCGGCTGAACCAGAATCCAAGAAAGCCTGTCCAACACGTGAGGCTGACTGGAAAGAGACGGTGCAGGGCAAAAATACTCTAGAAACATTAGGGAGTACCTGAGCTCCTAGACAAGTCTCCTAATAACTGTCTAGGAGCGGAAGTTTTCCTGCTGAGGTTTTCTTCGGACAGGAATTCAGCAGATGATCCGGACTCCCGCAGTAGAAGCACAAATGATTCCTCGTACGACGTTCCCTTCTCTGCTTAGGCGTAATACTGCCGAGTTCCATCGGTTCCGGTCCGGATTGGCTGGAGACCGGATTGAGGATCGGCTGAGGAGCAGGAGACACCCGAGGAGGTCGCCTGGATCTTAGACGTCTATCTGCCCGGACGGCCAGGGTCATAGCTTCGTCAAGTGTTTTAGGTTCAGCATGGGCTAACAACAAATCCTTCACACGGTCAGACAGTCCAGTCATAAAAAGGTCTTTCAAAGCCCTATCATTCCACCCGGAGTCGGTCACATATTGTCTAAAACTAGCACAGTAAATTTTCTGCCATCTGTCCACCCTGACGTAGAGACAATAACTGGGATACAGCTAACGCTGGGCGATCTGGCTCATCATATATCTGACCCAGCGCAACAAAAAGCTCGTCAAGGTATGAGCGCAAAGGAGAGACAGTGGGTAAAGAAAAGGCCCAGGTTTGGGGGTCTCCGCGCAGGAGAGACATAACCAAACCCACCTTTTGCGCTTCCGTTACAAACGACCGAGGTCGTAAAGAAAAATACAAAATACATCCTTCCCGAAACAGAAAAAATTTCTTACGGTCACCGTAAAACAAATCAGGAAGGGGGACCTTAGGTTCAGGTGCAGGAACTTGGGGTGCAGACACAGGAGCCGAGGCCTGCATGTTTTCCTGAACCTGAAGGCGAGTAGCAAGATCCTGAACCAAATTGGTCAAGGCCTGGACCTGAGATACCACCACTGACATTTGCTCCATAGGTGGAATAAACGTAACTGGTCGTATACAGGTTGCAGGTTTATTTCTGGCCGGTTTTTCTGTCAAGGTTGGGGTACACAGAAAAGGGAGATGTGATCCATGAGCTCTCCCCAACCCCTGTCCCTGCCTAATTGCCTCCGTGTCCTAGGCGACACGGCGACAACCACGAGGACTGCAATTACACTTGACTAAGGTGCAGGGAAAAGGGAAAACAAACAGAGACAAACAAAACACTGAAGAATCGTCAGCTAGCCGTGTCAGATAACCAGAGATAACGTCAGTACAAAATCAGAAGACGGTAGAGTAGTCAGGTACGAGCCAAGGGTCAAATAAGCAGTAGAATACACACGATACAACGCACAAGCAGGAATAGCAAGGATTTGCAAAAAACAGCAAGGAGCAGAGAGGAAGGTAGGTATTTATGCAGGAAGATATCCCACCCCCAGGTTCTGAATGGACCAGATTCAGAGAAGCCACTCAGCCCAGCACCTGAGTATTAACCCTAAGTAGACAAACAAAACATGAAGATGGGCGTTGGCTCCAAAACAACCCCACAGTGTGAACATGGTTAAAGGCAAGGCGTAGGCACTAAACAGAAACACACAAAAACTCAGAATACCAAGCAAAACATAGAAACCTATGTTCTCCGGTGACCAGACCTGACACCCAGACTTCAGCCAGGGGAAGGAGGACCAGGAAACGCATCGCTTCCAGCTTTATTACTCTCAAATTCCATAGTCATATTTGACCACGGCATCTGAGGGGTAACATGTCAGCGATCAGCAATGCCACCAATCGTAGACATTAGCAGAAGCCCAGCAGTTATGGTGCCCACTGCACTCACAAGCAGTCACCATCTTTAAAGACCGGACTTCTGACGTACATGGTCCTGAAGGGGTCAAAAAGCCAAACTGTCTGCTCAATATGCTACTCCAGATTGTCCAAGCTATATCAACACTTCTCCACTTCTCCTTCTCCTGTATTAGGACTTCACAGACA
This sequence comes from Rhinella marina, assembly GCA_900303285.1. Taxonomy (NCBI): domain Eukaryota; kingdom Metazoa; phylum Chordata; class Amphibia; order Anura; family Bufonidae; genus Rhinella; species Rhinella marina. Next base: position 66,993 of record ONZH01029426.1, read on the forward strand.
AAACCCAAGTCCTATAGCATAAAATTTCCACATTAGTTTTTTTTTAAGCCAGGTTTTCTCAGAATTCAGACTTAATTAGTCCCACCTTTCCATGGAAACAGGAAGGCAGCCAAGATGGGGGGAGAAAGACAGAAAGGACTACCAGATCCGTATTAGAAATATCTCAGTTTTTTCCATAAAACTTACAAGATTTTGCCTTATTACATTGCACATCATTAACACAGCCCTGGAGCTCACGTCTGACCATGTTTCGCCTTTACAGCTTCCTCAGGGACTGAACTTTAAGGTATTAACATTCCTTAAATCCATATTGTTGAGTCTGCATGGTGTGAACGCTGTCCCATAGAGACTTGTTTTGGGGGTGCAGATGTGGCATTTCTTGTAACCTAAATAGGTAATCCAGTATGGATTTAAAGGGGTTATCCCATCTCAGACAATGGGGGCATATCGCTAGGATATGCTCCCATTGTCTTCTAGATCTACCTATATCGAGAACAGGGCCCCAAAAGAGAAGGAGGGTGCACTGCGCATGCGCAGCCACCCTCTATTCATTTCTATGGGGCCACGGAAAATAGCTGTGCGCTGGCTCGCCTATTTCCGTCAGCTCCATAGAAATTAATGGGAGCGGTGGCCTCGCTTGCTGGTGGTGGCCGGACCCGCACCTATAAGACAATGGGGGCATTTCCTAACGATATGCCCCAATTGTCCGAGATGGGACAACCCCTTCAAGGAATATCCTGATGAAGCTGTAAAGGCGTAATATGGTCGGACATGAGCTCCCTAGTTGTTTTATTGATATACAACGGGACCAAGCGATATCTTATCTTAGGTTTTATGGAATAAAGCAGGATATTTTATTCTAATATGGATCCTATCATGTAGTTCTTCCCGCCCTTCTCTTCCTGCTCCCATGGTGTGGTGGGACTAATGGTTGTTTTCCTGCTCCCATGGTGTGGTGGGACTAATGGTTGTTTTCCTGCTCCCATGGTGTGGTGGAACTAATGGAGTCTGAATTCTGAAAAGATCTTTGTCCAGAGGCTGATTAAATGGATGTGGAAGTTTTATGCTATAGGAAGAAGTGGGCCTGTTTGTGAAGCCCTAATATGGGAGGAGGAGAATTTAGAGATAAGTGAATTTTTTCAAAATTAGATTTGGCTGCTTTGCCGAATTTTACAAAAAAATTAGCAAAAGCGCCGCTCCCCATCATTATATCCCTCAGATGCTGCGTTCATACATGATCACAGCATCTGAGAGTAAAAACAGTGTAAAATTAGCAGAAAAAAAACAATTAAATCATACTTACCGTCTCCTTTTGCTCACAACGGGTTGGCCACTGCCATCTTGCTTGAAGGTCTGGCACGAAATCTTGCGCGGCCTGAGATGACGTCGTCAAGCAGGGACAAAAAAAATTTGTGGTGAATTACTTCATCAGAAGTTTGTTTCTTTGTAAGTAGTGGGAGCAATGACCTGGAGCCGCAATTGTGCCGCCTCCGTCATTGTATGCCCCAGATGCCGCTTTCATAGCTGATTGCGGCAGTTGAAAGTAATAACACAGTGTAAAATAAAATTAAAAAAAAAATCATACTTACCTCATCCATAAGCTCGCGACCAGCCGACCGCCGCCATCTTGTTTGAAGATCTAACGCGAAATCTTGCACGGCCCGCGATAACGTCATCACGTTGGCCAGCGTGGTGATATCATACATCACCACACACGGGATTTCGGCCAAGATCTTCAATCACAATGGTGGCAGAAGGCCCGTCATGAGCAAATGGAGGAGGTAAGTATGATTTTTTTTTTTACACTATTTCAGGCTAAGTTGATTAGCTACCACGCAAAACGAGGAAATTCGGCTAATAAAATTTATCCTGAAATTCGGATCGAATTCTACTTCGTTTGAGATTTGTTTAACTCTACTCTAGTGGACATACAGTGGTCCCTCAAGATACAATATTAATTGGTTCCAGGACGACCATTGTATGTTGAAACCATTGTAAGTTGTGTAATCGGTTCCAAAGCTCCAAAATGTCATCCAAGATAAGAGAAAATGAAGATTTAAGATAAATAAGCAGATAACTAAGACAGATACAACAAGTCCTTACATATAACAGTCAGGAATAGCAGCTAACTAGCAACTAATACAGATATTGTACCAGAGAGGTGGCTTTGATTGGTTGGATCTGAGTCTGAGACATTGTATGTCGAGTCTGGTTCCAACTTACGATGGGTCAGAAAAGACCATTGTAAGTTGAAAACATTGTATCCTGAGGCCATTGTATCTTGAGGGATCACAATCTGGAGGTACCATACTGTTCAAGCAGTTTTTCTTAAAAAAAAAAAAAAAAAAAAAAAAAAGGAAGGACAAATGACTTTTTCAGCTCCAGGACATTGTTTTCTTATTTCAATGGGGAATAATGGTTTATAGTCCCAGAGGGGAGGTCCTTCCCCCCCCAAAATTATTTACCAGGGACTCACAAACCATTATGCGGTTCTGCTTATTGTAGACTATACATCTTATGAGTAATTGCCATTCACTTCAAACATGAATATATAATAAATCCATCAATTTCGTAAGAACATTTTAATAAACGACCCTTATTCATTGCTTTTTCCAAGACGGCTGATGTAATGTTCTCCAGCGATGGAATTTAGATGCATTTCAGTGAAAAGAAAAGAGCTGAACAAAAGCGAAATGGTTTCTACTATATTTTATTGCTTTTTTATTTATTGTGCAAATTGCGCAGGCAACTTCAGATCAAATTGTTAATGATTTTCTTTCATGCACAAAACCAGTCACGAAATTTCACGCCTGATCCAAACGCGGCAGCCGTACATTATGTGCAGCCACAGATTAAACACATTATTCAGTATTGAATCGTAATTAAAATATTATTACAATACAGAAGACTTAAAAGGCAAAAAAAAAATTTACAGAATCAACTTGGACTCTAATATTTTATTGAATATACTATTCCTATATTTTTAAGAATAATGTAAAAAAATCAGCTTTTAAAAAGAAACTTACATTCTGCTTTTATTACTCTGTGTGCATTCCGTTTCTGTATGTCCGTTCTGCATAAAAACAAAACATGTCCTATTATTGTCCACTTTACGGACAAAGATAGTACTGTTGCGTACGGAATGCACAAGGACGTCATCCATATTTTTTTTGCTGATCCGTTTTTGCGGACCACAAAATACATATGGTCGTGTGCATGAGCCCTTATAGGCATCCCCCAATCCCTTCTATACCTATTATATATAATATGGTCCCACTGTGTAATCCATCCGCATTTGGTCCTGAACGTCCCTTAGCATCGTTCCAATAATGGTTCCAATAGTGGTCTTGTGGCAGTTTCATGATTATTATTATGTGTGGTCCCTGTGCTACTATTTTAAAGCTCTGGGATAGGTGATAAATAAATGTGGGGTCTGGTGGTGAAACGAAACACTTGGAAGGAATTTTTAGAAATATTTTTCCTTGGACACAAATGCTATACACATACACTATACCACACAGATACTGTTACTTCTTGTATTATAATTTACAGCTGCATTCACCATTCTGTAGGCTTCAGAGCTGAGATCTCTCATCATTATCTGTATATTCAGCTTCTGCTTAGAACTAATTCTGATCCCTTGCATTATAGGAAGAATAATCTTGGTCAGGTTTTACATGGTCAAGTTTCCTGATGCAGTTTTAGAAGCCAAAACCAGTAGTGAATTCATAGAAGAGGAGAAGTTATATCCATCTTCTATACTTTCTTTTCTTCTATGATCCACTCCTGATATTGGCTTCCAAAACTGCAAAACTTGACCGTGTGGCCGTACCCTCGATGGCTAACCACCCCATATTAAAATTGCTACATAAGGGCTAAAGGGTTTATTTTGTTTAGAAAACCTGTCTTTATACACCCTATTAGGAAATTGTAAGTTACTAGAGGTGGGCTCTCTGCTCTTGGCCAGAGTCAGGGACGTAACTACCAGGGGCGGACTGGGTACTTAAAGTGGCCCTGGAAAAAATACTAAAAGTGGCCCCATTTTGTAGTTGGGTCCAAATTAATGGAAGGCAGGGACAGCAATACCATATTGTGGCACATTATGCCGCCCCAACAGAGCCAAATACCACAGTCCATCACAAAATACAACCCCAAAAACTTCCACTGGCTGGCCATGAGGAGGGCCCAGGAGGCCCCCTGGGCATCGGCCCACTGGGAAATTTCCCTGTAAGGTCTATGGCCAATCCGCCCCTGGTAACTACCATAGCGGCAGACGATGCGACTGCTATGGGGCCCAGGCAGGGGCTGGCTGGCAGACTTTAGCCTGGGGGGCAAGCACACAGCAGTGGCCCATGAGTAGCGGCCCATCCTAAACCTATTTTCCTCTGCCTGCTGTATAAAAACTACAACAAGATGTATAACTTATACCAGCTATACATATATAATTATATACAGGAGATGTCCAGGTTATACCAGCATGATCCATATCACTATATACAAGAAGATATATAACCTATAACAGCTGTACATATATAATTATTGTGGCGATTAGCTCAAACGGCAACTTCAGTTATAGTTGAAAACAATAATCATTTATTGTGTCCACAGAGGATTTAACAAAAACTTGCTTGCTCCAGCATATAACATCCACAAAATACAGTCTATTGGTATTGAGTTGACTCACGTTCCTCTGTAGTCCTGGTTTCCACCACCAGCTTGAGGGGGAAAAGGCTTTACACAGCAGGCTTCTCTGCTGCAGCTCTGCACACAGCTCTGCACACAGCTCTGCTCCCTGTCTGTCTCACTTCAGACTAGGAACCACACACACCCAGCTTTCCTGAGCTTCCTAGATTATTTATACCAGCCAAAACCTGGCCTGTATACGTGGGAGTAGTCATCCCACCTGGCTCTTTGACTACTCCAATGAAATCTGGCCCAGATCAGCTGCAGCCAGCAGCTAAGCTAGTACTAACAAGTGTCAGTAACCTAGGGTTACTGACAAAACATTACCAGTTCATTTCACCGAGGCCAGGCACCTCGGTGACACGTATCTATCATCTATTATGGCACCTTGTGCCTTCTCACATACCCCCCCCTCTGACCAATGCCGGGGGCTTGGGCATCTTTAGCCACCAGACTGTGTACCCTTGACAGGGCATCTGCATTCCCTTGCATCTTGCCTGGCCTGTGCTCTACTGAGAAGGAGAAATCCTGAAGTGCAAGGAACCAGCGGGTAACTCGGGCATTATTCCCCATCTTCTCTCGCATCCACCTTAGTGGGGCGTGGTCTGACACTAACCTGAACCTCCGTCCCAGCAGATAGTACCTGAGGGAGTCTAGGGCCCATTTTATGGCCAGACACTCCTTCTCAATGATGGCATAATTCCTCTCTGCTGGGGACAGTTTCCTACTAAGGTAGATCACTGGGTGCTCTTCTCCATTTACTACCTGAGACATGACTGCCCCCAGACCCACATCAGAGGCATCGGTCTGAACCACAAACACACAGGAAAAGTCTGGGGCTATCAACATGGGTTGCTTACACAGGGCCTGTTTAAGCTCCTGAAAGGCCCTTTCCGCTTCTGGGGACCACTTCACCATGGCCAACTTTGTGCCCTTTGTCAAGTCGGTCAAGGGAACCGCTATCTCTGCAAACCTAGGGACAAACCGCCTATAGTATCCTACAATACCCAGAAACGCCTTGACCTGCTTTTTGGTTAGTGGGCGGGGCCAATTCTGAATGGCTTCTACCTTATTAAGCTGGGGTTTAATCTCCCCTCTCCCCACTACATAGCCCAGATATTTAGTTTCCTCCATTCCTAGGGCACATTTGGCTGGGTTAATCATAAACCCAGCCTTCCTTAAGGCATTAAGGACTGCCTGAACTTTTTTTAGATGACTGTCCCAATCATGACTAAAGATGACAATGTCATCTAAATATGCAGCTGCATATTCCCTATGAGAACGTAAAACTTGGTCCATGGCCCTCTGGAAGGTGGCAGGGGCCCCCTGCAACCCAAACGGCATTCGTACATACTGAAAAGACCCCTCAGGTGTAGAGAAAGCCGTCTTCTCCTTAGCCTCTTTTGACAGTGGGATCTGCCAGTATCCCTTAGTGAGGTCTAGGGTGCTAATATACCTTGCCGGGCCTAGTCGTTCCACCAGCTCATCTACTCTGGGCATAGGGTAGGCATCAACCGTGGACACCTCATTAAGCTTGCGGTAGTCGTTGCAGAATCTCCACTCACCGTTTGGTTTTGGCACTAGCACTATGGGGCTGGATCAACCACTTTTAGACCTCTCAATCACCCCTAGCTCTAACATCCTATGGACCTCCTTGGAAATAACCTCCCGGCGGGCTTCAGGTATCCGATAGGGTTTTAAGTTCACCCTCACTTGGGGATCCGTGAGGATCTCATGTTCTATCACCTTGGTACGCCCGGGGGTTTCCGTGAAGAGATCCTTATTCCTCTGCAGGAGTTCCTTACACTGTTGTTTTTGTGAGGGGGATAAAGTCTCTGAAATCTTGACAGCCTCAATGGTGGACTGTGATTGAGTCACCAGGCAAGAAGCTTCAGGTTGGTCTCTATCCTTCCAGGGTTTGATCAAATTTATATGGTAAATCTGGAAAGGCTTCCTCTTCCCTGGTTGGTGTATCCTATAGTTGACTTCCCCCACCTTTTCCACTATCTCGTAGGGACCCTGCCACTTGGCTAGGAATTTGCTTTCGACCGTGGGGACTAACACTAACACACGATCTCCTGGATTAAACTGTCTCAGACGGGCGGACCTATTATAGACCCAGGCCTGTGCCTCTTGTGCCCGGAGCATATGCTCTTTTACAATTGGCATCACCCTCAACATCCTTTCCTGCATCTGGGCTACATGCTCTACTACACTTTTGTAGGGCGTGGCCTCACTTTCCCAAGTTTCCTTTGCCACATCCAGAAGACCCCTGGGGTGCCTGCCATAAAGTAATTCGAAGGGTGAAAACCCTGTGGAGGTTTGGGGCACTTCTCTAATAGAGAACAATAGGTATGGTAGAAGACAATCCCAGTCCCGCCCATTCTTCTCTTCCACCTTCCTCAGCATGGCCTTTAGGGTCTTATTAAATCGCTCCACAAGGCCATCCGTCTGAGGATGATAGACCGATGTACGCAACTGAGTGACCTTTAAAACTTTGCAAAGTTCCCTCATCACTTTTGACATGAACGGGGTTCCTTGGTCTGTTAAAATCTCTTTGGGAATCCCCGTTTGGGAGAAGACATAGAACAATTCCCGGGCAATATTTCTGGAGGAGGAGTTCCATAGGGGAACAGCCTCGGGGTAACGGGTAGCATAGTCAACGATTACAAGGATGTACTGATGCCCCCTAGCTGACTTTACCAGAGGCCCTACCAGGTCCATTCCTATCCTTTCAAAGGGGACTTCAATGATTGGTAATGGGACCAGAGGGCTACAGAAGTGGGCCACTGGAGAAGTGACCTGACAAACTGGACAAGATTGACAGAAATCCCTAATCTCCCGGTAACACCCAGGCCAATAAAATCGTTGTAGGATCCTCTCAAGAGTTTTGTCTGCCCCTAGGTGACCACCCAACACATGGGAGTGGGCCATATCCATGATCATACGTCTATACTGACCTGGGACTAGTAACTGCTCTACCACTTCGTCCCTTATCTTGGTCACCCGGTATAAAAGGTCCTGATTCAGGGCAAAGTGTGGAAACCTTTCGTCTGCGCCAGGCTCCTGGGGAATCCCATTAAGGACCACAATATTGTCTAGTGCCCCTTTTAAGGTCAAGTCTCGGAGTTGGGCCATACCAAAATTTCCCCGGGACACCTCTAAGTCAGGAACATTTTCCTCTATGGTAGCCTCTTCCTCATTGTCCCCTAGCAGGACTGTCAGAGGAAACTCCTGGGTTACCTCTGGACTCTCACCCACTGGGACACCTAAACCTACTGGGTGATTTGGCCTAGCCGTCTCTGCCCACAGGTCCCAGAACAGGGGGCAGTCACGACCAATAATAGCCTCATGCAGCAAACATTTCACCACCCCCACATTATGTATCAAGGTACCACAGCCTGTCTCCAGAGTAACCTGGGCCACCGGGTAAACTCTGGTGTCTCCATGAATACACGTGACCCCCAGATTTTTCCCAGGGGCCAACACATGAGGAAGAGAAGCCGATATAAGAGTGACTAAACTCCCTGAGTCCAACAGTCCTGAAACAAGAGTCCCATTGATTGTTAGTGTACACATCTGGGGTCCCTCCCCATTGGTTGGTACTGTGCTGCAAGCTGGCTGCGCGAACAAGGAGCTGCGCCGGCCCGCAGAACAGTCCATGGGCTCTGTGGTGAATGGACACTGGGCTACCATGTGACCCGGGGCCCTACATCTCCAGCAAATGATTTCCCGGGGAATTCCTTTGGTCACTGGTTCTGGCATCCCCCTGGCCTTGACGCGACCCTCTCGAGTGGGCTTAGACCCTAGTCTCTGACTGTCCAAGTTCTTCTGGGCCCCCCAGTAAGGTAACTTCAGGGTCCCTGGACTGCCCAGGGACTTCTCCATAGCATGGAATCGCTCTACCAGGTCATCTGCCGTCTGGGGGTCGCCCTGGGCAACCCAGCACTAGATCGGTTGGGGGAGTGAGTGCATGAACCGGTCCATAACCACACGCTCCACCATTTCAGCCGGGGAGCAGATCTCTGGCTGCAACCACTTCTGAACTAGATGTAATAAGTCAAACAACTGGGATCTTGGAGGTTTTTCCAGACTATATGCCCAGTAGTGTATCCTCTGGGCTCGCACCGCCAGGGTGACGCCAAGCCGTGCCAGAATCTCAGTTTTTAATTTGGGGTACTCCTTAGCGTCCTGCAAGGCAAGATCGTAATACGCCTTTTGGGGCTCCCCAGTTAAATATGGAGCCAGGACTTCGGCCCACTGATCTGGTGGTAGCTTCTCCCGTCAGCTACCCGCTCAAACACAGTGAGGAAAGCCTCAACATCATCCTCCAGGGTCATCTCCTGCAAGGCTTCCCTAACAGTCCTCCTGACACGATGACAATCATCCGGAGTGGGTGGAGCTGAACTTTCCCGAGTACGAACGGCGTCGGTCAGGACAGCCATCTGCTGGATGAGCAGTTTGTTGGTCTCCTGCTGGGCTTGCATTGCCTCCATATGCGCCTTCTGTTGCTGTAAGTTAGCCTGCACCATGTGCTTAATCACCTCCTCCATGATTGCTGGCTTAGTCTGGCTCTGTGTTGCAGCTTTGACCCAGGACATGTAGTTTGTCAGCGGATTTATGCCCGAATCCTCCACCAATTGTGGCGATTAGCTCAAACGGCAACTTCAGTTATAGTTGAAAACAATAATCATTTATTGTGTCCACAGAGGATTTAACAAAAACTTGCTTGTTCCAGCATATAACATCCACAAAATACAGTCTATTGGTATTGAGTTGACTCACGTTCCTCTGTAGTCCTGGTTTCCACCACCAGCTTGAGGGGGAAAAGGCTTTACACAGCAGGCTTCTCTGCTGCAGCTCTGCTCCCTGTCTGTCTCACTTCAGACTAGGAACCACACACACCCAGCTTTCCTGAGCTTCCTAGATTATTTATACCAGCCAAAACCTGGCCTGGATACGTGGGAGTAGTCATCCCACCCAGCTCTTTGACTACTCCAATGAAATCTGGCCCAGATCAGCTGCAGCCAGCAGCTAAGCTAGTACTAACAAGTGTCAGTAACCTAGGGTTACTGACAAAACATTACCAGTTCATTTCACCGAGGCCAGGCACCTCGGTGACACGTATCTATCATCTATTATGGCACCTTGTGCCTTCTCACATTATATACAGGGAATACCCAGGTTATACCAGCTATACATATATAATTATATACAGGCGATACCCAGGTTATACCAGCATGCTCCATATCACTATATACAAGAAGATGTATAACCTATACCAGCTGTACATATATAATTATATACAAGAGATACTGAGGTTATACCAGCTGTACATATATACCGTATTTTTCACCCTATAAGGCCTCTTTCACACGACAGCATTTTTTGCGGGCTCCGATCCGCATTTTTCACATGAAAAATGCGGACCCATTCATTTCTATGGGCCCGCAAAAAATGCGGACAGCACACCGTGTGCTGTCCGCATCCGTTGCTCCGTTCCGTGGCCCGCAAAAAAAAATAGAGCATGTCCTATTCTTGTCCGTTTTGCGGACAAGGATAGGCAATGTTACAGTGGATCCGCAAAAAATACGGATGCCATACGGACGCCATCCGTTTTTTTTGCGGATCCGCAATTTGCGGACCGCAAAACACAACGTTCGTGTGAAACCGGCCTTAGACGCACCAGCCCATAAGACGCACCTAGGTTTTAGAGGAGGACAATAAGAAAAAAATATTTTTCATTAACCCCTTCATGACATGGCCATTTTTCACCTTAAGGACCAGGCCAAATTTTGGAAATCTGACATGTGTCACTTTATGTGGTAATAGCTTTGAAACACTTTTACTTATCCAAGCCGTTCTGAGATAGTTTTCTCGTGACACATTGTGCTTCATGACAGTGGTAAATCTGAGTCAATATAAATCACCTTTATTTATAAAAAAAATCCTAAATTTACAGAAAATTTGGAAAAATTTGTAATTTTCAAACTTTGAATTTCTCTGCTTTTAAGGCAGATAGTGATCCCTCACAAAATAGTAATTACTTTACATTTCCCATATGACTACTTTATGTTGCCATCATATTGTAGATGTAATTTTATTTTTAGGGACGTTAGAAGGCTTAGAATTTTAGAAGTAATTCTTAAAATTTTTAAGAAATTTTCCAAAACCATTTTTTTAAGGACCAGTTCAGTTCTGAAGTCACTTTGTGGGGCTAACATAATAGAAACCACCATAAATGACCCCATTTTAGAAACTACACCCCTCAAGGTTTTCAAAACTAATTTTACAAACTTTGTTAACCCTTTATGTATTCCACAAGATTTAAAGGAAAATGGAGATTACATTTCTAAATTTCACTTTTTTGGCACATTTTCCATTTTAATCCATTTTTTCCTGTAACACATCAAGGGTTAATAGCCAAACAAAACTCAAAAACTATTATCCTGATTCTGTGATTTACAGAAACACCCCACATGTGGTCGTAAACTACTGTATGGGTGCACAGCAGGGCGCAAAAGGAAATGTGCGCCAGATGGTTTTTGGAGGGCAAATTTTGCTGGACTGGTTTTCAGACACCATATCCCATTTGAAGCCCCCCTGATGCAGCCCTACAGTAGAAACAACCAAAAAGTGCCCATATTTTGGAAACTAAGGGATAAGGTGACAGTGTTATTGATACTATTTTGGGGTACATATGATTTTTTTGATCGCTTTATATTACACTTTTTGTTAGGCAAGGTAACCAAAAATAGCTTTTCTGGCTCAGTTTTTTTTTTTTGAACAGTGTTCATCTGACAGGTTAGATCATGTGCTATTTTTATAGAGCAGATTGTTACGGACGTGGCGATACCTAACATGTATAGTTTTTTTTATTTATTTAAGTTTTACACAATAATATTATTTGAAACAAAAAAATCATGTTTTAGTCTCTCCATTGTCTGAGAGCTGTAGTTTTTTTTATTTTTTGGGCAATTGTCTCAGGTAGGGGCTCATTTTTTGCGGGAAGAGGTGACGGTTAGATTGGTACTATTTTGAGGGGCATACGCCTTTTTGATCGCTTTCTATTACACTTTTTGTGATGTAAAGTGACAAAAATGGCTTTTTTGACCCTGTTTTTATTTTTATTTTTTTACGGTGTTCACCTGAGGGGTCGGGACATGTGATATTTTTGTAGAGCAGGTTGTTACGAACGTGGCGATATCTAACATGATTGGGGTATTTTTTTTCTTTTTTTACTAATTTCAAATTTGAGTTTTGGGGGGAAAATGGGATTTTTTTTTACTTTTTTTTATTTTTTACACTTTTTTTTTTACACTTTTTTAGATTCAGACCCACTTGGTTCTTGAAGAACCAGTGGATCTGATTGTTCTATAATACACTACAGTACACTGTATAGTGTACTGTAGTGTATTTTCACTCTTGCTAAGCCTTGTCAGGCTCCTGCCTTTAGCAGGAGCCTGAACAGGCTTAGCTTACACCATGGCAACCAGATGCTTCTGAAAGCGTCTGGTTGCCATGGTAACCATCGGGACACTGCCAGAGCAGAGCAGCGTCCCGATGGAAGGGAGAGGGAGCTTCCTCCCTCTCTTCAGCCCACACCATCGGCGCTGCAGCGCACCGCAGCGCCCGATGGGAGGGGGAGGGAGCTCCCTCCCTGTTAACCCCTTCCATTCAGCGGTCCCTACAGACCGCGGCATGGAAGGGGTTAAACTGCTGACCTCGGCGCCAGCACCGATGTCAGCAGTTAGAATCGCTCGGCCATCCTGAAATATCATTGCGGCTGCAATGCCGCCGCTCCCGGCCACCCGCCCGCCGCATACCGCACACCCGCCCGCCGCATATTACCCCCCCACCCCCCCTGGCCATCTAAAAAAAAGGGAAAAATAGCGATCTGGGGTGGGGGGGGATAATAGAATATTATAATTATTTATTTATTTATTTAAGCATTATCATCGCTGTGATTGGCTAGTCTGAACAGACTAGCCAATCGCAGCGATCGCTAGCCTGGGACCGCCCCCATTGGTCCCGGGCTGTTAAGCTGAGACCCCTGGCTGTATGTAACAGCCGGGGTCTCAGCGCTGTCACCATGTCAGAAGACATGGTGACAGTTTAATGTAATGACGAGTATACTCGTCATGGAGCGCTAAATAGCAGTGCTCCATGACGAGTATACTCGTCATATAGCGTGAAGGGGTTAAACCTCAGGTCAGACCACCAATCAGACCCTCAATGTTAATCAGACCTCAGCTCCAATCAGACTCCCAATGTTAATAAGTCCCCAACAAGACCTCAGATCAGACCCACAATGTGAATGACCCCCAATCAGACCTCAGATAAGAGCCCCATGACTCTTATCAGTCACAATTGCCTCATTGCCTAATATCAGCCCCCATTGTCTCTCATATTGGCCCCCAGCAGCACCCATTGCCTCATATTAGCCCCCAGCAGACCCATTGCCTCATATTATCCCCATATGCCCTCATTGCTTAATTTCAGCCCCCAGTAGCCCCTATTTCCACTCATATTAGCCCCCAGCAGCCCCCATATGCCCTCATTGCCTCATTTCAGCCCCCAGTAGCCCCTATTTCCACTCATATTAGCCCCTAGCACCTCAGTTCAGCCCTCCAGCAGCTCCCGTTGCCACAGATCAGACCCCGAGCAGCCCCCTTTGCCTCAGGTCAGCCCCATTGCCTCATATTTAATAAAATAAAAACGCCACTTACCTTTCCTGCTCCTGGACGCCGGCGCTCTTCTCCTCCAGCGCGATCCTCTTCTTCCTGCTGTCGGCTGAGCTTCCCGGTGCGCACAGCGTGAGGTCACAGAGCACCCTCACACTGTGCACAGCCCAGCACAGCTCAGCCGACAGCCGAGGACCAGGAAGCGGTAAGTACAAAGTCTTCACCACTTCCTTGTCCTCCGGTGCTAATGAGCGCTTCCATAATGGAAACGCTCATTAGCATTCGCCCCATAAGACGCAGGGACATTTTTCCCCCACTTATGGGGCGAAAATTACGGTAATTATATACAGGGAATACCCAGGTTATACCAGCTGTACATATATAATTATATACAGGAGATGCCAAGGTCTACACTACAGTGTGGTCCATTCAGAGTGTTGTGGGTTTATAAGCCTCTGGCTTGCACTGACTAGCCTAAGGTTACATGCACACAACAGTGAAAAACAGACGTGTGAGGAATGTTTTTTTAACGTCTGTCACACATCTTTTTTCAGAACAATTGTAGTCTATGGGGTTATTCATAAAAAATTAGAACATGTTCTATCTTGTCCATTTTTCATTGAACTACTGCCTATACAATTGAATGGGTCTGTTTTTAATGTCTGCTTCTTAGAAAGGAATCAGTTTTTTCACTGATGCCTTTCTAAGAAGCGGACGTTAAAAACAGAGCCATTCAATTGTATAGGCAGTCGGTCAGTGAAAAATGGACAAGATAGAACATGTTCTAATTTTTGACGTCTGTTATTCACTGCCCGTCAAAAAAACTGCCATGTGAATAACCCCACAGACTAAGGGCCCATTCACACAACCGTGTGAATGGGTCCGCATCTATTCCGCAATATTGCGGAATAGATGCAGCCCCATTCACCTCTATGTGAGCAGGCAGCCACACGGGTTCCGCATAAAAAAATAGAACATGTCCTATTCTTGTCTGCAACAGCAGACAAGAATAGGCATTTTGAACATGGCGCCCGGCCGTGTGTTCCGCAAATTGCAGAACACACACCGGGCGGCAACCGTAGTATTGCGGGTCCGCATTTTTGCGGACCCGCAATACTACAGTCGTGTGAATGGGCCCTAACATTGGTCTTAAAACGGACGTGTGATGGCCATTAAAAAAACATTCCTCACATGTCCTTTTTTCACTGGGATGTGCACATAGCCTTAGGATCCCTGCACATTTTGCATATTACGTCCGTTTTTCCTGCACAGATTCTCATTTGGAAAAACCAATGTGTATTACAGTACCTGCAAAGAGCATGATATTATATAAATCTCATGTACACTTTGCTTCTGGGTCTGAGAATGTTATTTACATGGGACTGTATTGGAGGGGCGGATCTTAAAGGAGTTGTATCACCTCAGATAGTGGGGGCATATCACTAGGATATGCCTTCATTGTCTGATAGGTGCGCTCAGCTATTTACGTCCACCCCATAGAAATGAATGGAGGGAAGCCGTGCATGCGCATTGCGCCCTCCATGACTTTCAAAGCTCCGTTCTCAAAGTAGGGACCCGCACCTATATCGAGAATGGAGCCTTGAAAGCCATGGAGGGCGCACTGCGCACTGCGCATGCACGGCTTCCCTCTATTCATATCTATGGTGCCGACGGAACTAGCTGAACGCACCTATCAGACAATGAAGGCATATCCTAGTGATATGCCCCCACTATCTGAGATGATACAACCCCTTTAATTATGTGGCACTGTATTTTTTTCATAATACCCATAGCCTTCCAAAAGGCTACCATCAATATTATATATATGTTGTGCTAGATGCAGTATTGTGCAGCCATGTGTTTCACCAGCACCTCACCTGCTGGCTGCAAAGTGTACATTATTATTACCGTATTTTTCGCTTTATAAGAAGCACTTTTTTTCTCCCAAAAGTAGGGGGAAATTGCGGTGCGTCTTATAAAGCGAATACAAGTGAGCGCTTCCATTATGGTGTGTCTGATATGAGGTGTGATGAAAAATATTTTTTCTTATTTTCCTACTCTAAAATCTGGAGTGCGTCTTATCATCAGGTGCATCTTATAAAGCGAAAAATACGGTATATCTCTCCAATGTGTTGTCCAACTCCCCCCCAAAAAAAACTTACTGCCACCGTTTGCTTAGTTGCTGCTCTCACTCTGAGACTGATCCTGCAGCCAGTCTCCATAGGCTCGGCTAGTTCACATCACTAGGGGGCGGAGCTAATGCTGGGGGCAGGGCTAGCGGTGCATCCCGTCCGGATCCTGCTCTTGATGGCCAGCCCCAATTGGAGTGCACACCAGCTGGCTGGTGCTGGTGTGCTGCCTGCTTAGTAGTACTATAGTTGTGCTGCCCGTGCAGCCCTTTACTTGTAACTAGTGTTGAAATTCTTGAATAGACTTGTGTCCTGTCAGCCAGGCGGCCCTACTAGCATTGGTCCGGGGGGCACATGTCCCCCTGCCCCCGGCCCAGCCCGCCCTTGGGCCCAGGATAAGAGGGGACCCAGTCTTATTTGGGATCATCCCCTCTTCTACTGGAGTTGAAAACTTGGTCAGGACTCTACCCTCTAAAGTAACAACTATTACCAAATGAGGCAGTGGAAAAATGGCCCAAGGGTCACTGAAAGGGGTTTAGTCAGAAACCCTTTTGTCCTGTGTGGGGGGGGCCTTGTTTGATCCGTGCTATTGGGCCCTTGCTTCTCTATGTACGCCACTGGCCAGAGTGGTAAGTGTTGTCTCTTTGTGGAAATGTTGTCCTGCATTATGCACATTACCCACTAGTTTGAATGAGCAGTGTGTAATGCTTCATTTGCCCTGCGGAGGCACTGCAGGGAAATTTAACACTTCAGCCACGTTCCCCACAATAACAGCAGATCGCTGATTAACTTATAGTCAAGGGACCATTCTAACAAGTAGGGATTGTCTATAGTGGACTGATGAATATCTATAAAACATTGGCCGGCTGTAATTAATTATTATATGTACCCATAAAGCAGTTTGGCTGGAAAGAGTAATACCTATAACCTGTCGCTAGGTGGCAGCACTTGTTGCCAGTCTCAGGGATGTTTGCAGACCTTGGAATGCCACTGTTTGCCTAATCCATGTGTGCAGAATCCTTGGTATGATTTTGTTATGATGGGGAGAAGTCACACAGAGACGAGTTATTATTGATGTTGCACAGCTGCATTTTCGTTTTTTTGTTAAACTGTTTGTTTTACAGAGTTCCTCTTATTGTACATATTTTGATGCGTTTTTGTCTGGTTTCCTATCACATCTGATGCTTCCTGTGAATCACTGGATATACTGGCAGGCACGGCACATGTTATGACATTTCTATTCACGGATATGCAATTTTTTGACACGCAAACAATACCGACATAGCGCTATTTGGCAATACACCAATATTTTTTTCTTTTTTTTGTAACTATATGTACTTTTATGTACTGTGCTTTTATGATACTTTTCTATAATATGGCCTAAGGGATATGTATATAATACACTGGCCATGTATGAGTAGGAGCTGCATAAAGGAGTTTTGTCAGGTCGCTGTGGGTCGAATCACTGGGACTAGAGATGAGCGAATCATCATAAATTCGCTTCGGCGAATAATCAACAAATTTATGACAAGATTCTCTCTTAATACGAATTTATTTGGTCGAATTTGCGTTAAAAAATAATTGTTGTTTTGCGAACATTACTGCACAAATTACAAATATACAGTCTAGTCTTGTTAAAAGTACACTACTAAACTGAATACATAAGAATTAGTGTAAAATGTGCGTACGAATCCTTAGTGTACTATTTACTCGCGATTGCGTAATAAGCACGAGGCTAGGCCGAGGCGTACAGTCCTCAGAGGCAGTCCATATGAGCTAGAAAAGTAAGGTGCTCACTGTTAGCTATCCGGCTAAGTGCATAATTTACTAAAAACACCATACAATAATTGCATAATAGGACACACTGCAGTACCTGAAAAAGAACACATACAATGGGCTAAAGAAGGTTGCTGAACCTGTAAAAACATTATTGCTATTCTAAAATACAGCAAAGACATAATTATGCAAACATTGTAGTGCAATCAATTTCACATTTACAAGCATAATAGGCTCAGATATACGTTTGAGTCTCTTCTCATGGCTGCTTGGCATAAAACACTGGAACACGGTTCAAAATTCAATTGTAATCCACGTGAGGTAATTTTGTAATCCAAACAGGTAACGTGCAATATAATAATAGCAGCAAATAGAGAACCCTTTTTGCAAAGGGGGCTCCCAAATAACCTGAGAAGGGGGGAAAAAGGAAAATAGGCGCGCTTAGGCGCAACTGGGAATTTTCTGCAGAATGGGGGGGAGTCCTGAAAAGCCATGTCCATCTGGGTGAGATTCAAACAGGGGGCAATAAAAACAACATAAACTAAGAACAAGTGCCACCCAGCTCTCACCCGTCCGGTGCAGTCCATGTTGTGGCTCCCATAGGTCCAGAGGTGTCCTTTAAATCAGCCAGTAGAAGGGTTCCTCAGATGAGGGACCTGAAATCCTCCTCGCTGGAACTGCTGCCGAATGACATTAGAGAGGACACTCCTGCCTCCTGTAGGCCAAGCTGGCTGCGCTGGTTGAGCTCCACTGCCCTCTTCTGCCAGAATTCAGACTTGACCGGGTGGTGGTTACACTGGTGAGCGCTGCAGCCACTTGCACCTTCACTTTTCCGGATACTCCTGCCGTGACAGCAGGGGTAAGGACTTCTGGCTGCAGCGCTTCAGGCAAGATTGCACCCAGGAAAGAACCGCCAACTCCCCTGGCTGCTGCTGACTTCATTTTCCATGGTAGTTGGTACTGGATCACTGTGGATTGGAAAGTAAAGGATGATGTCGTCAGCTGACCCAGCTGAAAGGACTGTGGTGGTGGCAATCCAGGGATCAGAGGCTCCAGCTGTGGCTGTGTCTTCTCCCTGAAATGGAGGGTGCCATCTCGTGACTCCTGTAGGCAGCGCACGTGTCCTGCGCCTGCTGGTTCCTCCAGCCAAACTTCTGGTGGTGATGCAGGTACCAGGGGATTAGACAATAAGGTAACCCCAGTAGCAAAGGGGCCTTTCAGTGATGCCATGGGGGTATATTCCACCTGATCCCTCACGTATAGGCTGTGACGGGGTTGGGTCAGGTACAGCCATTTCACAGACCTGCGGCCCACAAAGTACTCCTTCTCAGGGGCGGATTGGCCATAGACCTTACAGGGAAATTTCCCGGTGGGCCGATGCCCAGGGGGGCTGGCCAGTGGATGTTTTTGCGGATGTATTTTGTTCCTGCTGGCAGTATTTTGTGATGGACTGTGGTATTTGGCTCTGTTAAGTTGGTATAATGTGCCACAATATGGTATTGCTGGCTCTGCCTTCCATCAATTTGGACCCAACTACAAGCTGGGGCCACTTTTAGTATTTTTTCCAGGGCCACTTTAAGTTCCCAGTCCGCCCCTGCTTGCCATCCTCGTCGTCCACAAGGAAACGACAACCTCGCTCCACTGAAAACCATATAATGGTTCCCTTACGGCGTTCCAGTGTAGGGTCTCCCGACCTCGGATGGCCCAGTACTTGGATGACCCAATCTTCCACTGCATTCTTGTAGTCCCATAGGGTATGGGCGTGGGTCATCACTGATGCAGGCACAATGGGATTTTGCTGCATGGAAGGTGTTGTTGTTCTCCTCCTGGGCGGCGGACTGGACGCTCCAGCCGCCACTGCCGCACCAGCCGGCACGGTGAACATCGAGTCAGGAGCCGGTGGGATTCTCTTGACCAATTGTGATCTCCTCTGAACTGGACAGTGGGTCGGGGTACTCGCTACCAAACACCATCTCTCCCCACTTTGGTCGCAGTTGTTTCACCATGCTGTGGTATCTTGTTCACCGCTGGCTTGAACTGGAGAGGAGGGCGTGAAAATAGTTAGTTCCCGGTGGGCCGTGCTGTTTTTTTCCCGCTTCTGAGGGGGGCGTATCTTCACTTTCCTGCTTTTGAGGGGGCGTATCGTCATTTTCCCGCTTCAGGAGGCCGGGAGGGGGCAAGAAGAATGCGTACGTAGCGTTAGCGTTCAAAATTTTAAGAACATTTACGAATAATACAAAGCTAATCTGAATACATACGTATTCGCTTCGGAGTAGGAAAAAAGGAGGATTGGTAACGAATCTGCAAAGCGGCGAATAGATTCGCTCATCTCTAACCGGGACCCCCAGCATTTCTAAATGGGTCCCTCAGTCTATTCTCTTAAAGAAACGGTATTAAATGTGTTGGTCCATGACTCCTTTCACTTCTATAGGACTCAGGTAGACAGCACTTTATAAGTTTCATAGCTAGGTAATAAGTACTTTTTGTGGTACAATCCCTTTAACACTAGGCTTAACTGCATACTGGGGGGAAATTATCATATAACGGCGTATTATGATGGTCTATGATATCCCCTGCGCAGTCCATGCACTTGGACTGAAAACTACGGCAGCTAGGAGTAGAACAAAACAGAAAACTGGCGTAAAAAGATACATTCGCTGAACTCCTGTCCCTGCCCCCCGAAAACTGTTGTTAAAGCCATTGGTAATCCGCCATTGGTGGTAGGTGGGAACAATGCAGAAATACAATGGAATTGCTCTTTAAGACATGAGGACATCAATATCAGATTGGTAGGAGTCTGCAGCTGATGGGTGGAGGGTGCTGGGTATCTGACCCCCACCGATTTGAAATTGATATCAATATCTAAAAGCTGAAATACCCCTTTAAAGGGAATCTGTCAGCTCTGAAACACCTTCCAAACTACAGTAAGAGGTGTATAGTGTAAGTGACGTTGAGTCCGGTTATGTAATTTTTGTCTTCATACTCACTTGCATTCTGACTCTGTGCTCTGACAAACCAGCAGTAAAATGCACTCAGTGGCCTCCAGTGCTCACTCACATAATGGAGAGGACTCAAAAGAGTCCTCTCAATGTATTTTCCTGCTGGTTTGTGGGAGCACAGCGTCGGAATGGAAGTGAATATGAAGATAAAACTTACATAATCGGATTCAGCACCACTTACACTATACACCGCTTATTCTAGTTCAGGGGTTGTTTCGGAGCTAACAGGTTACCTTTAAGCCCTGCAGTGATATGTGGAGCATTGTTAATACACATACAGGTCTATAGTACTGCATAGCTCTGTATAATGTAGGGCTATATGTGCTACTATAGGGTTGTATATGTAATAATAGTGCTCCATATATCATTACGTACACCATATTATTTTGGTTCTCCGTGTATCTCTGTAGGGCTTATATGTAGTTATGGTGCAGTTTGTCTCATTTTAGGACTTTAGGACTTCTGTGCTTCCTTTATATTGTACAAGGTTCTGTGCCCCCTTTATATAAGGCCGGGTGCTGTGCCCCTTTAAGTTGTACCAGGCTGTTTGGCCCCTTTATATATTGCCAGATTCTGTGCCCACTTTTTATAGTGTCAGGTTCTTTGCCCCCTTTATATAATTTCTCATGCTTTGTGCCCCCTTTAGATAGTGCCAGGTTCTGTGTCCTCTTTATATACTGCCAGGATTTGTGTCCCTGTTATAGGAAAATATGGTGTCCAGCCAAAGCTTTAGTCCTAGACCACTCAAATATGATATAGCACCCATTGAGTGGCCAGAAGCCATTTGCCCTTGTTAGCATATCAAAGGCAGGAAGGGCACATGGCTCTTGGCCAACAGATTGAGAAGAGATTTGGGTGGTCATGGGGTGGAGTCGATGGTGGGGGCTGGGACACAGGAAGATATATGCTTTGGAAAACTTGGGATCTCGCTCTCTTCCTTCCTGCCACCACCTGGAACAACAGCTCTTCTGGAGCAAGCTTAAGGTATATGTGTGTATGTATATAAGTATAATATCCCAGTAGACTTTATATGTGTACTGTAGAAGGAAGTGTTGGCCCTGTAATATATATATATGTATATGCATGCATGCCCCTTTAATCAGGCATGTATGTATATTTATATATATATAGGTATATATGACCCCACATTGGGGTCTCTGGCCCCATATACGTGTTTGGGCCTCAGATGGCCCCACAGTCCCCTTCATGCCCCCATTGGTGCCCAATGTGCCTGATACATATAGATGTATGTATATATGCCCCAGATGTATATATATACATCTATATGTATATAACATTCCCCCTGTTGCACATAATGTCCCCTTTGCCTTACATATAAATCTCTAATATCCCCCAAATGTATATAGATACATGTGCATGATTCCCAGTCATGAACATGTATCTAAGATACATGCATTTGGCCAGGTGCCCCCCCCATAGCCCCCAGCAGATGGACAATCGCCCCTCTGCTGGGGACAGATGGAGACCTGATGACTGGTCCAGTCTCAGGTACTTCAAAGGGACAGAAGATCGATCGATCTTCTGTCCCTTCTGTTAATTACCTTCAGCGCTGCTGGGGGTAATTAACAAGACAGGGAAACAAAAGGTTTCCCTGTCTCTGTCCTCCTCCCTCCTCCGGCGCTGTAATTACAGCACCGGAGATACGAGGGTGACTCACAGGCAGGAGGATCAAAGAGATCCTCCGCCTGTGAATTCCTGTGCGCTCGTACTGGCGCAGTGACGTCACTTCACCGCGCCAGACCACGTGCGCACAGGGCTGCCGGCGTGCGCTCGCAAGCGCGCACACCGGCAGCGCGGGAGCACGGGAGCGAGCGCGACCGGGTTTAAATAACCCGATCGCGCTGCGCTCTTCAGTGTTGAGCCGTGCCACCCACCTGAAAGAAGCGAGAATCTGCCCCTGGAGACGAGCATCCCCCTGGAGACGAGCATATCCCTGGAAGCAAGCTGGAACCCCCCCCTAAGGCGGCTGAGTATCATTAACCCCTTGATTCCCCTGTTACCCCCTGTATCCCTGCAGTAACCCCTGGATTTGCCCTGCTACTGCCTGCCCTGTAACCCCAGCTGCTTGCCCATACCTCCCTGGAACCCATTAACCCCTGGTGCCCTGCCTGCCATTAACCCCTGCTCCAGCCAGACCCCAGTGATATCCCTGCAACCCCTGTTATTCCCACCTCTGAATCCCCACTATTAACCCCTGATTGCCCTGCAACCCCTGGATCTGTACCCCTGAACCCCTGCCCTGACATTACCCCTGTAACCCCCTGGACCCTACCATATCCCTACATCACCCCAGAAATACCAACCCCTTCCCTGCCATTACCCCTCGCTATTCCCTGATTGCTCGTTGTAATTAACCCTTTGTTCCCAGGGACAGTATAAGTGTAGGTGAGGGTGGGTTGCTATATTGTGTAACATTGTGAGTGTGTGTATTTAGTATTGTGGGTGGAATTAATTGTGGGAAGTGTGCAGTGTAGCCAGTGTATAGCATTGTATTGTAAGGAGATATATATGTATATATATTTATATACGTTGATATAAATATATATAGATATAGTCTTAAATATTAGACCGTAGACGTGTTATTTTATAATAAAGCCTTTTATTGTTTAAAATACTGTATACGTGGTCTTTATAGTCGCCGCTATAGCTTAAGCGTGAAGGGAATAGAACAGTGTGGGAAATAAATAGGCGGAGCTAGCGAGAGCCAGTTATGCCTATTTATGAATATTAAATATTAATATTCCACAAAATATTATTAATTAATAAGCCCTGTAACATTGGCGAGCCAGCCCGAACTGGGAGTGGACTGTTGTTCGGTGAAAACGCGCCACAATTGTGTTATTGCGTCAACTAAGATAGGCGGATAGGGAGCGGACAAATAGCGGAGGGACACGGTGCAGTGTCGTGCTATATTGTGCTCCTCGACCTTGAAGTTGGACGAATAGCACAAGTGTGGGTGTCAGTTTCCACAGGGAACGTCCGCAAACAGCGAATCTAAAACTAACGTGTTTTTATTCCCTTGCACGACTGACCGGCGAGAGTCAATTCACGTTTCGGGTGGATCCAGAAGAGTCGACGTCAGGTGTTCCGGAGGAAGAGGATCTTTTCCAAGCAGCGTAGACGGGTGAAGGTCTCCGGCTGGACGGGAAAAAGAAGTTCCGAAACTAGAAGGACGCAGACGACGACTCCACGCAGAATGGCCACCGAAAAAGTGAGTATGACCTTTGCCACACTGCAGCACTTAAGCAAACATAGCACATTTCACCCAGTACTCCCCACCTCATACAAGTCAACGGAGATGCTTTGGTCTGCTTTGTTAGACCAAGCTTATGCACATGACAAAGTGTGCATAAGCAAAAGCATCTTCCACAAAACCACAAAACGCCTCCAGATGCTGGCCAAATCAGTTCACACTTTTGAGGACAGCATCTGGAAGCCACAACACGTGGAGACAGTAAATGCAGCACAGACAGGGAAGGTCTCCACACCGGAGAACTTCCACTGCCAGTGCTGTGTAGACAATTCTAAACACATAGCCACACTTCAGACTCAAATAGAAGAAGGGACCCAGTGTACAGTCGAGAGGGGTAGAGAAATCTGTGTGTTGGAATCTAGACTCTCGGAGAAAGAGAGCTATTATTTCGACATGGACAGGGAACTCCTCCGGCTGTACACTGAGATAAATCAGTTTAAAAACAGAGCCACATCCATGGATGCGCTGGCTAACTCTCTGAGAGAGGATCTGGCTGCAAAGACGCAAACCATTGCGGATTTGCAGCTGGCAATTAGTAATCTGTCATGGCCTGGTACTGAGAGCAGGTTACCCGTGCCTACGAAACAGGTTTGTGTTTCGGGAACGGCACAGGGGGAGACGATGGCAACGGAGGCCACGTCTCATACGGATCACGGATCCGGGGCTTCAGAAGCTGGAGGACAGGTGGAACGGAGGCTACGCTTTACTCCTACTCCAACGGAGTACAGACATAGCAACCGTTTCCAGGGTCAGGACGGCAGTGGAGGATATGAAAGTAGGTGGGAACCAGGATACACCTCTTCCAGTCCTCCATATCGTCCGGAATGGCCGGAGGAAAATTATCCTAATCATGGCAACATGGAAAGGATAAATTTCCTGTTACGGATCTGCAAGGAGATCCCAAAATATGATCCCACTGTAGATCCGTTTACGGCATGCGATATGTTTGAGGGTCACTGTAATAAATACTCGGTGGCTCCTCAACATCGTATGGAGCTGTTTAAGCTGTGGTTGCCGACACACCTTAACCAAAGGTATGAGGCAACAGGGAGAACGGAACCCAGGAATGGGCGGTTTCATGATGAGGAAGATCGTCTGTCCTTACTCATGAAATTGGCAACAGGTCATGGGGACGTTACTCCGGAGATCCTGACTAAGTTTAAGCCTACTATACACGACGAGCCTTTGTCGTTGTGTAGTAGGTTTGAAGCCATGTACAGGAAAGTAACCATGGATCAAGGTATAGGAGTCCCACAAGGCATGATCCGCATGTTTGTGGAGAAGTTCCCATACCTTGATACTGCAATCCGGCTGAGTGCAGCTAGGGAGCCATCACTCACTGACGCGGCCATGATTATTGAGCAGTGTAGACAAGACATACTGCACAGTAAAAAGTCCGTGAAAGTGAGGGAGCATGTACCTGTACACGTTAAATCGCAAGATGAACGTGTACGCCATGCTAGACCAAATTCATTTGTACACCCCACAGCTCCACCCTTGGAAAGGACAGGGAACATCCGATGCTACCAGTGTCTACAGTTCGGACACATGAAAAGGAACTGTCCTCAACTGGTACGCATCCGCTACCCTGAGAAATCTGGCAATAATAATGGTTTCAAGTCGAAACCTAATTATGCCAGAACAGGGGGAGAGCAGGCAGATAGGAGCCAGGGTTACTTACAAGGCCAGACACCCAAATGTGTGGCCATTGTAAATATCCCAGAAAAAGAAAAAGTGGTTGTGGAATCTAAAGATTCCACAAAACCACAAGTGGCAGTATGTACCACACAGGTACCTACTGGGAGTCTGGTCGATCTGGAATGAAGAGCAGGGATCCCTAAAGATTTGGTGCCAGTATGTCCTGTCATACTGGATTCTTCGGGGAGACCCCATATAAAAGCCAAAATAAAGGAAAAGGAAACGCAAATCATGCTTGACACAGGTGCGGAAATTTCTATCACCAACGTCGAACATGATTTGCATCCCAAGAGCCCTCAGTGTTGGGTGATCGGATTTGATCACCAACAAGGGGGGGTAAAGGCCCACAGGATCGAAGAGGTGACAGTGCAGGTTGCCAAATACATGACCCTCAAGATCCCGATGTGGTATTACCCCGGTTCCGACAACATCATCGGAACTGATGTAATGACCCAGAATGGATGGATCCTTGATTTGGCAAATTGCATTGTCTGGAAGGGCCCCAGACAATCCAAGGTGTGTGTTATACGACGCCAGTGTCTGGGACCACCCTTGCCAGCAGTGGAGAACACGGTGGATGTTCTCGAACACAAGTGGCCAGAGATCTCGCACAATGGAGACCTCGAATCCATTGTGTACGAGCATCCGGACCTGTGGGCCCAAAGCAAAAATGACTTGCGGAAGATTGATTGGCGTTCAGGTGGACATCCAAGGACCGGACCCACCACCTCAACGACAATATCGCTTCCCGCCAGAAGCTAACCAGTCAATACTGGAAACGGTCCAGGATTTGGCTGTGAGGGGCGTGGTCATAGAGGGTAATTCCAAGTGCAACAATCCCCTATGGCCAGTAAAGAAGAAGGGTACTGATGCTTTCAGGCTCACCATTGATCTCAGAGTCCTGAATAAGTACACCCCGATGTCAGCCCCTGTTGTCGCCCAGACTCCCGACATAATGGCGAGAATAAGTGGCAAAAGCCGCATATTTTCGACCATTGATGTCGCCAACGGGTTCTTCTCCATTGAACTCACGGAAGGATGTAGGTACAAATTTGCCTTTACCGTGGGGATAAGCCAGTACATGTTCAATATACTCCCCCAAGGGTTCCATAGCAGTCCCACATATTTTCATCAGGCATTGGCGGCAGTGCTGAGTGTGTTTTCTCGGGCCGGAATGTCTCTTGCAATATGTGGATGACGTGCTCCTGCACACGGAAACCTGGAGGAACACCTGGTTCTGCTAAGGGAGCTGTTGGGACTCCTAGCACAATCTGGACTCAAGCTGAGTCCACACAAGGCAAATTTGGCCAGGACTGAGGTGACTTTCCTTGGGGTCCAGATTTCTTTTGGAACCAAGGGGATCATGGCAGCCCGAGTGGAAGCCATGGTGAAGTTACCTCGGCCCGGTACTCTGCAGGACTTGCGGAAAGTTCCTTGGAGTGGCAAATTTCATGAGGGAGTTTTTAGAGGATTTTGCTGCCAAAGCAAAACCCCTCTATGAACTCCTCAGAGGAGAAGAACCCTCACTCAAGGGTTGGTCTGAACTCCAGGAAGAGGCCTTTTCAATTCTGAAAAGAGACCTCTCATCTGCCCCTGTGTTGGCCACACCAAACCCCGATGGGGAAATGGCCATACAGGCGTATGCTGGGAAGAGTCTATTTCGGTTGTCCTTCTTCAACAGATAGGACACGACAATAGACCCTTAGGATATTTTTCCAGGCTCCTCTCGCCGGTCGAACGAGGGTTCGACGAATGTGCCAAACAGCTGGCAGCCATACACTATGCGGTAAAAGCTACCGAGCATATTGTAGGCTTCAAACCCCTCACTTTACAGACTCCGCATTCCCCTTTGGTCCTGTTGCTTCGAGACACACTCCCTGGAGTCTCTCAACAGAGATTCGGGAGGTGGATCATGGACCTCAGTGGCCGGAATCTGAAAGTGGACCACAAGGCAAAGTATGTTCTGTCTCAGCTATTGAATATGGCTGGGACTGAACATGACTGTGGACAACCGTCACAAGATCCAGCACCTCAAATGTTCAGGACTGTCACTCATCCACAAGACAGGGTCATCTTTGTTGATGGCTCTCGTTTCTGTCTGGATGGCACCTATGTGACAGGGTTTGCGGTGTTGGACGAAACCACAGGCACTCAAAGTCTCATCAGGTTGCCGGGTCACTTGTCAGCACAACGAGCGGAACTGGAGGCTGTCAAGGAGGCCCTCCTCCTTCAGCCTCCAGGGAATCGAACGATATATAGCGACAGCTCATATGTGGTTCGATCCCTCACGCTGCACCTGGACACCTGGAAGAGGCGAGGGTTTGTGGACAGCCAGAACAAACCTCTGGCTCACGTGACGGTCCTACAGGAATTGTGGGAGTGGGGTATGGCACATCCTGCGGAGGCAGCAATCATCAAAGTCCCAGCACACCAGAGAGGAGACTAACCTCTAGTCATGGGGAACAATAAGGCAGATGAATTGGCCAAGATGGCAGCAGTGTCTGGGGTCCTTCGGGAACCAGGCATTGAACAAATCCCTACTTGCCGGATTGCAGTAAGACAAACAGCACTCAAGGATGGCCCTGTGTCATTTGAGGAGGAACAAGCAAAAGATCCTCTTCTGATGACACACATTACAGCTCCACAGCATCCCTGGGTAATGTTACAGGGGATTCTGTGCCATGATACCGGTACACAAGCTCTTCCTCTACCCGTAGTCCCGCAGCATCTGCAAGCAGAGCTGACGAGACTCAATCACCAGTTGTTCGGACACCTTGGCCGGGATAAGCTCTTGTCCCTCTTGAAGGACAAATTATACTGGTCAGGGATGTCCAACACGATAGAGGAGGTCACTCAGCAGTGCCTGGTGTGTGCTCAGGTGAACCCAAGGGCTTCCGCCCTAAAGCCAGTGTTACAGAGGGTTCCGCCAGCAGAAGGTCCATGGTCTGCAATACAGATCGATTACATTGGACCATTGCCGCTGGGAAGCCGTAACTGCCGTTACGCGCTGGTGGTGGTAGACGTCTTCTCCAAGTGGGTAGAAGCCATCCCCACAGTCAATGATTCAGCTACCACGACTGCCCGGGTCCTCTGGGAACAGGTTCTATCACGATGGGGCATTCCCAGAGTGATAGAATCCGACAGAGGGACCCACTTCACGGGTAAGGTCATGAAAGCGCTTTGTGGACTTCTGGACATAAAGCAAAGGTTTCATGTCCCTTACCATCCGCAGTCGGCAGGCATCGTGGAGCGAATGAATCGAACCCTCAAAACACGGCTGGGTAAAGCACTGTTGGAGAGGGGGTCCTCATGGTAACATCCCTTCCCGCAGTGCTGATGGGTATCCGAGCCACAGAGGCATCGAGTACCGGTATCACACCATACGAGCTCATGACCGGACGAAAAATGCCCCTGTGTTTACCCAATGAGCCTCAAGTGTCTGAGCCCATTAAGGATGCCATCGCCAGGGACACGTTCCTCCAACAGGTTCAACAGAACCTGAAGGAGGTACTGCCACATGCAGCTATACGGTTGAACAAACCGTATCTACAGGGGGAAACACCAATGCCCTCTGTAGGAGAACTGGTGATGGTAAAAGTCTTCCGCCGTGCTGGTCCATGGGACGCAAATTGGGAAGGACCTTTCCAAGTCCTGGAGGCAATGGGTGATACCATGCTTAAAGTACAGAGGCCGTTGACAACAAAGAAGAGGTCAGTCAGACGACAGGATACTTTCTGGGTACACATCGACCAAGCCAAGGCCACCCGAGTTTCCCCAACCCAGAATTAGTGCAATTCTGGCTTGGGTAAAAGGGGGGGAGGAGTTGGTTGGTCGAAGGTGGGTTCCAGAAACATTAATCAAAACACGTACAATATCATTCGACAGATCACCGGTCGACCACATACAACCAAGACGGAAAGTAGGGACCACCTGAACAAGGTACTTCTCCAGTTTGTGACGCTAGTGGCGAGCATGGTGATGGCAGACGCAGTCTCTTCGGGGGAGAATCATGAATCTTCCAATGGTACGATATCATTTAGGGTTTCAGGTCTCATACGAGTGGAGTGTTTAAGAGGCAAAATCCTGGAACCATACAATAACCTCACGTTTACTCCCGGACAGTGGTATATGTATGGGTTCCAGAGGGAGGGTTTTGCTGACAACATTACACAACACTACACCCCTGTAGAGAACGTGTCTGCCATACAACATGATTTACACGCCCTCTGCCTCAAGGAATACAGACATTTTCGGGACTCTGAACCAACACCTATCAAGTCTTTAAGATGGGTGTCTAGGGACCCCCACCCTGCACCCTTACAAGCAGGTGGAAGCCAACACTACCACGGTGTTGTGTACAAAGAAGGGGTTCTGAGTCCTGACGATGTCACTGGGGCAGAGTACAGCGGATGGTACATCCTCAAGGCTACCTTCCCAAGAAGGATGGCCAAGGTGGTTTGAGGATGAGGACGTACTTTGATAGGCCCATACCTGTAAAAGGCACCCTAAAAAGCATATTGCATGCTGAGGGATTCTCAGATGATCATCACCAGGGAATCCAAGTACGTCCAAGGACATGTGTCCACGGACTATCTACGTACCAGTGTAATGATGTTAAGGTTAAACTGCAGCACCTCTGGTCAGGCCTTGTGGAATGATCAGAGCGGTCCGGTAAAACTGGAGGGCTTATATCGAGCAACAGTTTTAAAGGTACGGACCGATGCCAAGGATCCAAGGTATACTCTGGTAAGGGGGTCTCCATCCATACGGTCTTTCATGATCAAGATCATGAGGAGCGACTGTGTACCGGAGGTGACGGGGCACTATTTCGTCACCTATGCCCACTGGGAACCGGATACACAGATGGTTATGTCGGATACTAATCCCTGGACATGGGACATAGTATGCAATGGGGTGGATACCCCCAGTATCAAGGTATGGATGGATGGCACCCCTATGACAGAGGAATACCGAGGTAGGTACGTGTCTTCCGATTGGAAAGACTCCCAGCGGCAGGGACATTAACTTTAACATCAATATAGATGGTCCGTTGAAATGGCCTTTTTGCGAGGCGGTAGATGAAGGCGTGCTGGTCCTTTACACAGTGGGTCTATCGTCCAACTCCAAACCTATTGGGAACCTAGCGTTACAGACAGGAGACAGTGACCAGTGGTATCAGTTCAGGGGTAGAGGCCAAGTAATGTGTTACAGTGGTCAAGGTCCCGTATGAAGTAGAACATCTTCAACCGTCAAACCACATCGGGACTCTTGCAACGTCTCTATCCATCACTTGGCAGACCCCATAGCTCTCAGCTGTCATCCCCATGGAAGATCATCACGGGGACAAAATTTGTCCTATATACTTGGCGAATTCCGTAGATGACTTCCGGGTGGACCACTGGGATCACAGGTGTGAGGAGTTTGTGAGGAACCAAGTTGACATGATGAGAGGTTGGATAGAGGCGGGCAAAGGTGAGAAAAGAGGATTTCCGACTCAGGAAATTCAGGGGGAGGAGAGATCTGATCTCCATGGGATTGGGTGGAGGTGCATTAGGAGTAGGTGCCCTGAACACCATGGATATGGAGGTTCTGAGGAGTAAGCTCGGGACGTTGCGCGACATGCCGGGGAAGGATTTAAGACCCCAGCCTTGGACGTAACCATGTCTTAGAGGGTTTAACAGCACGCGCAACCATCAACGCCACAACCTCTCTATCTTCTGCTCTGCGAGAGAAGTTTAGGAAGGCTTGTTGTGGGTCTGTTAGAAGAGCAAGACAGAGCCTCAGCTAGCCCTGGCATGTACGCAAGTCCAAGGGGAACTCTCAGACAATCTGAAACATGTTGTGTCCTCTTTACACGGGGGACACTTTCCATTCAACCAAAGTTCCCTGATATCCCCTTTTGCAGCCAATCATACTAACTGGTGGGTGATTCAATGGCATGGGTGCCAGAACCTCACCTGCACTGCGTCATCTTTGGCACCCGTATCAGGAGAGATCAAACAAGGCTACGGTGCCATCAATCTAGGGGTAGTAATGAATAACAAGACGGTACTTCATCCATAGCTCACCTCGGACATCCTAACTTATGAGGGCGGCCATCCTTATCTGTTTGATACAGAGGGATGTTGGAAGAAAGAGGATGCTATCCTCTGTCAGGGCAGTCAGGATCGGGTGCTTAGACACCAGTGTTGGGACTCCGAGGGGTCCTGTGAGATGAAGGTCAACCCAAATACCCTCATCCCGCCTAAGATACATGGGTCAAGGGTATTGGTGTTGGTACCAAGGGCTCAATACTACTTATTCCATCTACGGACTTAACTGCACCGAAAGAGGGGAAATCCTCCAGGAGCGTATTGTACCCTTAATCCCGTATTAGGAATCGATGTCGCAGAACAACAAGGAAGGACCCCGATGACGCCAGAGAGAAGACTCGATATCCGCCCCGATACTCCCGTGAGGCTACAGAGGATCCCACTTGGCTTTGGCGGAGA